>JAJPUD010002481.1:41689-81950 GCA_023553655.1 Myrmecobius fasciatus | reverse complement strand
AGAGAGAGAGAGAGAGAGAGAGAGAGAGAGAGGGAGAGAAATTCACAGTTATAGATTTGTCCTTTGATTAAATCAATTTTCTTTTATGATCTTTAAACAGGGTGTCCAGGCCTTTTTTGTAAATCCTGACTTTTGGGTAGTCCACTGATTCTTTTTTTTTTTTTTTTTTTTGCTGAGGCAATTGGGGTTAAGTGACTTGCCCAGGGTCACACAGCTAGGAAGTGTTAAGTGTCTGAGACCAGATTTGAACTCAGGTCTTCCTGACTTCAGGGCTGGTGCTCTATCCACTGCGCCACTTAGCTGCCCCGGTCCACTGATTCTTAAATTATCCCCTCTTGATTTTTTTTCTGACCAGGTTTTAAAATATTTGATAATAAAATTTTAATGATAACCTTACATTTTCTTCCATGTTGTTTTCAGTGTTTTGACTTTAATATTTGTCTCATAGATCAATTACCTTATGTTTGAGTCATTCAAATTTTCAAAGAATCTGTAACTTGGATAAGATTATGTACTTATCCTAAGCTATTAATTATCCTTCCAAGTTTTTCCTCCAAACTTTTAAAACTTTTTTTTAACTCTTGCTTCATTTTTTCCAGGAATTCTAGCTGATCTTATAGCTAGCTAAATGTAGTAATTATGATATTTGAAACATATTGTTTGATGTTATATTTAAAAATGACTTATAAATGTTGTTTATATTATATATATGTAAATGATGTTATATTTATAAATTAATTATAAATTATAGGAATCCAATATATAATTTAGTCTAACTAGTGCTTATGACTATAAAAATGCAAGCAGTAGCAGATAGCCTGTATTTTTCCATTGCCCTGAGTCATTCTGATTCTGTGCCAAATAGATAAACAATCTCAGTTCCTTATTGGAAGGTTCCTGGACAACATTCACTTCTGAACTCCCTGATTATCAATTCAGACTTTCACCCAATTCCTAACCTTATTAGGAAATTTCCTCCACCCCAGTTAAGTATTGATAGGTGATTCTGGAAAATTTTCCCACCATATATTAAGAATGATTCCTCCTACATTTGGTGCAGGTTACCTGTCCCAACCAAATCTGTCTTTAAGGACTTCTTGCTTAGATTCCATTCTGAACATATACACGTATCAAGACCTTGCCAGTATATAGGTTTCCCTTACATGAATGTGACTCTGGCAGTCAGAGATTGAATCTCTGTGTTGCTACATAGTGTATGTGTGTGTGTTATTTTCATTTTTTCCAGCTTGTCATATTACATATTAATAAAATTTATGCTTATACCAGTTTTCTGAATATCAATTTTCTGTGAATTTTTGAATCACCAGAATGTTAAGGCCAAATACTACACCAAATTAGGTTTTTAATCTAAAGATTTGTTTGTTGATTTTTCCCCCCTGAAAATGACCTCTAGGTGTTTTTATAAATTAGCTTTTTAGATTAGCAAAATGTACCTTTTTTTTCTTTCATTCCCCAACTTTGCATATCCCCATGTTACATGATCAACCACATGGGGCATGTCCAAAAACTTTGTCTCATTCCCACTACCAATACTTAAGTTTTCTATTAGGAAACATGTTTTGTCCTCTGAAATTCTGTTTGGTGATTACTCTTATCAGAGTTCCTAATCCTTTCCAAATTGTTTGTATTCACTATATTTTTGGCATTGTATAAAGTAATCTCCTGGACCTGTGTGTGCACTTGACTCTGAATTAGTTCATACAAGTCTTCCCAGGTTTCTCTGAAATCATCTCCTTCATAGTGTCTTATTGCACAAAAGTCTTATAGCACAATATCATATATACGTACTCTAACTTGTTAGTCATTTCTCAATTGATGAATACTCCCACAAATTTCTATTCTTTGACATTTGAAATATATATTTGTACATATTTTTGTACATTCTTAGAATTTGTTTTGCTTAGAACACTTCACTTAATTTACTATTGCTTTAATTCTCCCTCCCTCTTCTCCCTTTTCAACCAATTTCCTCATTGAGTGAAATGTACTTCTAAACCCAACTGTATGTGTATGTATTCTCCCCTCTTTTGACCAGTTCAGATAAGAGTGAGGTTCAAATACTGCCTGCTCTCTTCAACTACTCCTTGTTTGTATAGATGTCGACTTTTGATTATTGTGCATTTTGATTATTTGAGAGAATTTTCTCTAACCTCCCCTTTTCCCCAAGTGTATTCTTCTTCTCCTATTTTTCTTTTAAAATCATTATAACATAACTACTCCTAGATCTTGTCTAATTAGACTCCTTCCATGGCCAATGATGATAATTGGGTTCAGAAGGACACAGGTGTTATATTGCCTGATAAGACAATAATAGGGTATAAGCTATTTATCATTGTTCATTCATGTTTACATTTTTGTTTTTCTTTATTTCTATGTTTGAACTTCAAAGTCTCTACTTAGTTCTGATCTTTTCATAAGAATGATTGGAAGTCCTCTGTTTCAACTAAAGACTCATTTTCCCAATTGTCAGATTATATTCCATTTTACTGGGTAAACAATTCTTGACTGTAAGATTATATTCTTAAGCATTCTGAAATAATGGCATTAAAAGTTCATTATAACTGCTAAATTGTGTATTATTCTGTGACTCTTCAGTACTTTCTTTCTGGCTGCTTGCATTTCTTCTTTCACATGGAAGATCTAAATTTTGACTATAATCTTCTTGGGAGTTTTCACTTTGGGGTTTCTTTCAGAAGGCAATAGATAGATTCTTCCCGTTTGAACTTTGTCTATTTGTTCTAAGATATCTGTGCAGTTTTCTTTTAAGATTTTTTGAAAAACCACGTTTTTTAGTTATACATCCAGATAGTCCAATAATTCTCTCTCTCTCTTTTTTTTCTCCTTGAACTGGTTTCCAGGTCAGTTGTTTCTTGTGATATGATACTTTTATATATTTTTTTGAGTTTTGACTTTGTCTTAATATCTATTCATTTAATATATATATTTAACATTTATTATTTTATGACATCATTACTTTCTATTTAGTCCAGTATAATTTTTATGGAGTTTGTTACTTTAGCAAAGTTTTGTACCTCTTGTGACAAATTAATATCCTTACCAATTCTTTTTTCATAATTCTAATTTCTTTTGTAATTTTTCCCTCTATCATTTTCATTTCATTGATCAAAGTATTTTAAACTCTTTTTTTTTTTAACTTTTGCTTCATCTCTTCTAGTTCTAGTTTAATTTGTGCTCAAATCATGGTTTTTCTTTGAGGCTTTGCTTGCAAATGCTTTAGACTCATTCTCTTCTGAGTTTCTGTTTTCAGTGTCACTGTCACAATAGCTTTGTATGATAGGATTTTTTTTTTTTTACTTGTTTGCTTATACTTCAGCTGACTTCCTGACCAGAATTGATTTTAGGGTTGAAATCTGTGGACTTCTGTATGAAGATCTGGGTCTATTGCTGCTTTCTTATGGTATTGGGGTTACAAGATCTCAGGGACAGCTCAGGCTCAGGATCTCAAAAGCTTTCAGATCTAAAGTCATATTGCTGTCCCTCAAGTCTGAGATCTATAGATTCCTAAGTTAGACTATTGCTGGGTGCAGTCATTATTATTTTTTTTTAATTAAAGCTTTTTATTTGTATAACATGTGTGGGTAGTTCCTCAGCACTGATCTTTACAAAGCTTTCCGTTACAAATTTTACCCCCAGTCTCCCTCCCCTCCCCTGGATGGCAGAAAGTCCACTACATGTTAATAATGTTAAAATACTTGATAAGTTGTGCAAGAAAAATCCTACCTACAAGAAAAAAAAAAGAAAATCAGAGAAAGGAAACACAATGCAAGCCAACATCAATAGAGAGCATGAAAATGTTATGTTGTGGTCCACATTTCATATACCTCTCTCTGGGGGTATATGGTTTTCTTCACTGAACAATTGGAACTGGTTTGAGATAATTCTTTGTTGCAGAGAGCCATGTCCATCAGAATTGATCATCATGTAATATTGTTGTTGCTGTATATAATGATCTCCTAGTTCTGCTCATTTCACTCAGCATCAGTTCATGCAAGTCTCTCCAGAGCTCTCTGAAATTGTCCTGCTGGTCGTTTCTTAGGGAGCAATAATATTCCATAACATTCATATACCATAATTTATTCAGCCACTCTCCAATCGATGGGCATCCATTCAGTTTCCAGTTTCTAGCCACTACAAAAAGGGCTGCCACAAACATTCTCGCACATGTAGGTCCCTTTCCCTCCTTTAAGATCTCTTTGGGATATAAGCCCAATAGAAACACTGCTGGGTCAAAGGGTATGCACAGTTTGATAACTTTTTGAGCATAGCTCCAAATTGCTCTCCAGAATGGTTGGATCCGTTCACAGTTCCACCAACAATGTATTAGTATCCCAGTTTTCCCACATCCCCTCCAGCATTCATCATTATCTTTTCCTGTCATTTTAGCCAATCTGACAGGTGTATAGTGGTACCTCAGAGTTGTCTTAATTTGCATTTCGCTGATCAATAGTGATTTGGAGCAACTTTTCATATGACTACAGATGGTTTTAATTTCATCACCTGAAAATTGTCTGTTCATATCCCTTGACCATTTATCTATTGGAGAGTGGCTTGAATTCTTATAAATATGAGATAATTCTCTATATATTTTAGAAATGAGGTTAACAGAAGAGGAAATAAATTATTTCAATAGCCCCATATTAGAAAAAGAAATAGAACAAGCTATTAACCAACTCCCTAAGAAAAAACCTCCAGGGCCAGATGGATTTACATGTGAATTCTACCAAACATTCAAAGAACAATTAATTCCAATACTATACAAACTATTTGAGAAAATAGGGACAGAAGGTATACTACCAAATTCCTTCTATGATACAGATATGGTGCTGATAGCTAAACCAGGTAGGGTGAAAACAGAGAAAGAAAACTATAGACCAATTTCCCTAATGAATATTGATGCAAAAATTTTAAATAAAATTTTAGCAACGAGATTACAGAAAGTTATCCCCAGGATAATACACCATGACCAAGTAGGATTTATACCAGGAATGCAGGGCTGGTTCAATATCAGGAAAACTATCAGCATAATTAATTATATTAATAACCAAATTAACAAGAACCATGATTATCTCAATAGATGCAGAAAAAGTCTTTGATAAAATCCAACACCCATTCCTATTAAAAACACTGGAGAGTATAGGAATAAATGGGCTTTTCCAAACCTTCAGCAAGTATGTAATGGAGTCAAACTAGAACCATTCCCAATAAGATCAGGAGTGAAACAAGGCTGCCCACTGTCACCATTATTATTCAATATTGTCTTAGAAATGTTAGCTTTGGCAGTAAGAGAAGAAAAAGACATTAAAGGAATTAGAGTAAGTAATGAAGAAACCAAATTATCACTCTTTGCAGATGACATGATGGTATACTTAGAGAACCCCAGAGACTCAACTAAAAAACTGCTAGAAACAATTCACAACTTTAGCAAAGTGGCAGGATTCAAAATAAATCCACCTAAACCATCAGCATTTTTATATATTACCAACAAAGTTCAGCAGCAAGAGATACTAAAAGAAATTCTATTCAAAATAACGGAGGATAGTATAAAATATTTGGGTGCAGTCATTATTAAGCAGCTAGGAAACTGCTGGTTCAGGTTTGTAGAACTGTAGGCTATCCTGCTCCTCATTCCTACATTTTCACACACTTTCTCTCTCTCTCTCTCTCTCCTTGGCCTATCCACAGAGAGAATTCAGAAGCAGAAGCAAAACTCCCCTTCAAAAATATCTTATCTTAATGGGGGGCTAGGAGACGGAGGAGAACTGTACCCCGATTGCAATCAAAACCGCGGGCGGGGTGAGAAAAGGGAGGTGTTTTTTTGAGAGAACCGGAAATGACGGAATTTCACCAGGTTTAGCTTGGATTGGTGGACGACTTTGCAATCCTTGTTTTATCAGTGTCTAAGGTGGACTGTGGCCTTCTTTGCTTTCCAGTCGTCTACTTTTTGGACCCGAATCTTCTAAACCCTAGCGCTACATACTTGCGGTGAGTGGGACGGGTAGCGGTTTCGGGCAGGTGTGTGAAGTAGTTTCTTCCCATCTCCTCTCAGCCCCGCCTCCACAAAGGGCTGTGAATCCCGAGAAAGCCCGGGTTAGGGGTGGCGTCTATTTCTGGGGCTTCCGCTCAGGCTCTGGCCCCGCCTCCCTTCCTTTTGCGGTGCTTACTGAGGACTAGCCCTACCTCTCCTCCTCTAGTTAGCGTTCCTCCAAGTTGGCGCTTTTAAACGCTGTGGAACAAAGCCTTTGAAGACTCCGGGGTGCTGAAGATCTGGGGCGGTGTCAGTCACCTGCCTCTGAGAGAAAATTGCGCTTTTTAACAGTAGCATAGAAGGGATTTTAGCTCTTCTGAAATCCCGGTCTTGTCTCTCCCTCTCCTCCCCCGTTTTGTTTTATTCCCGTCAAGCTCGGCGTTACTGTTCTAGTCTAAAAGACAGGGCGTCTTTTAATCTGTCTTTATCCGGTACTGACTCTGCTTTCCCTCTTCCCGGACCTACAGTTTATCTTCTAGGCGCTCCTCGGGGATGGGGAGAAGTCAGGAGTACTTCTTTGCAGAGTGGGCATAAAGCCTGTTCCATGCCAGTATAAGCTAGAGAAAGGCAGTGTAGTGAAGTGGGGAGTAAGCCTTAGAATTAGAACGGCGAGGGTTCAAATGTGCCCTCTGATATTAGCTGTGTAACTCCGTGGAAAGTTCTTGTCAGTATGTCAGGCAACTCTCAAGACAACAAATTGCAGAAAAATTTCCTTGATAAGGGAAAAGTTTTCATAGTGGAATTTCTTTAATCAGATTACCGGCCTATCATTCCCCTTCCTCCTCAAGAGTTCAGTAATCAAGGAATCTGTTTACATTATTGTAATGAAAGTTTTGGATTTGTAAGATTTTATTATATTCGAATAATTTTTTGTTGTTGTTCAGTCTATTGTGTTCAGCTCTTGGTGACCTCATTTGAAATTTTCTTGGCAAAGATACTTGTTTGCCATTCCTTCTCCAGCTCATTTTAAGATGGGGAAACAAAGGCAAACAGGATTAAGTAATGTAATATAGCTTTTAGAGGAAATAGCAATAATTTTAAGGTCCCATAACTCTACAGGACTTATGTTCTACAATAAGTCAGTGATTCTAAATCTTCTGACTTTGAGGCACTCTGATCTAAAAATGCTATCATTCTGTCAATGATTATAAAAGTCATCTGAATGGGAATATAATAATATTTCTTCTCTTAGACTTTAGGGAAGATATATTAGTGATCCTAAGACTATTGTTCTAACAGTCTGTCAATAATTTCAAGTCTTCTGGTGTTACAATAGTCCTACAAACATTACGGTCTATTGGTCAATGATAACCAAATTTTTGAGACCCCCTCCTTGGTTCTACCCCTAGGCCATAAAATTAGCATATCTATAACATGAAGAATTAGATAAATGCATACAGAATTTCAAATAAAGAGACAAAGGTGCTGGCTCTACTACAAACTTGCTGTGAAACATTTAGTTACTCAGTGATCTCTTCCAATTGAAATTACTTTCATTTAGTGAACTTCTGCTTTGTGTTTTTTATCCTCATGATAATTTCTAGTAATTTTTGTAAATCTCTGTGTTAAACTGTTTCTTATATCTCAGGAGTATTCTCAAAGAAGAACCAAAAAGGATTACTCTACTTAATAGACTCTAGCTATACAAATTTAGAATGGCTACACCCCTTAACCCCAAGGCTCTGGAAGAACAAGAGGATCTTTTTATAGTGAAAGAGGAAGCTCATTTTTGGGAGCAAGAATCAAGTTTAGAACATAATCACAGCACAAGTGAGGTTTTCCGGCAACATTTCAGGCAACTCTGCTATCAGGAAACCCCTGGGCCTCGTGAAGCTCTAATTCGACTTCGAGAACTATGCCATCAGTGGCTTAGGCCAGAAATGCATACTAAAGAACAGATTTTGGAGCTCTTGGTATTGGAACAATTCTTAACTATCCTGCCCAAAGATCTGCAGACCTGGGTGCAAGATCATCATCCAGCGAATGGAGAGGAGGCAGTAACTGTCCTGGAAGATTTGGAAAGAGAAATTGATGAACCAGGATACCAGGTGGGAAAGGGGAAGATGTGGTTTGATTTGGGGGAGAGCAGACTCCAGACTAAAGGAAATATGAATTATGTTCGGAGGATCTGGGATATGAACCTAGGAAAGAGAACACAGGGAAAAGCTGATCTTTCCAAATATTTTAGACTATTATATAGAAGAGGGTTTAGACTAATTCTTCATACTCCAGGATGGGTTGAACCAGGACCAACAGGCAGAAATTCTGAAAAAAGCAAGTTTAATAAAGATAAGATTAAAAAAGAATTAACTGGGAGAAAAGTTGAAAAGTCTTGTAGCAACTTTCTCAGATGAAAGTCTCATTTCTAAGATAGATTAAGTAACTGATTCAAATTTATAAGAAAAAGAGCCATTTTCCAATTGATAAAATGGTTTATGAATAGATAATTCTCAGGGGAAGAAATGCAGACTACAGCCATATGGAAAAAATGCTACAAGTCACTATTAATGCAAATTAAAGCAATTCTGAGATTTCATCTCCTATCCTTGAGTGGTAAAAATGACAAAAAAGGTAGAGAGTAAATGTTGGAGGAGTTAGAGGGGAAAAAGGCACATTGATACACTATTAGTAGACTTGTGAACAGATATAATTCCCCCCACACACAATCAAGGACACAGTTTACATCATAACCATTCTGAAAGCAATTTGGAATCATACACAAAATTTACAAAACAATAGCTTGCCTTTTGACCAAGTTAAACCGCTGATAGGCTTATATCTTTTTTTTTTTCTTTTTTTACTGAGGCAATTGGGGTTAAGTGACTTCCTCAGGGTCACACAGCTAGGGCATGTTAAGTGTCTGAGACCAGAATTGAACTCAGGTCCTCCTGACTTTAGGGTTGGTGCTCTATCCACTGCACCACCTAGCTGTCCCTAGGCTTATATCTAAAATAGATTAAATAAACAGGAAAAGGTCTGTTACAAATAGTTTTATAGCAGCTCTTTTTGTGGAAGCCAAAAAAAAAAAAAAAAAAAAAAAACCCTCCAAAAACTAAGAGGATATCCAGCATTGAGGAATGGTTGAATAAGTTGTGTTATATGGATGTGAAGTGCTATTATGCTATAATAGATGGTTGCTTCAAAGAGGCATAAGAGAGAAATATAAACAGATAATGAAGCAAGCAGAACTAGAAGAACAATTCATGCTCTAACTATTGCTAAATGAACAATTTTGGAACAATTTTGGGAACATGTCTAAATTGAAGAAAAATGAACAGAACCAAGAGAAAAGTTTATATAACAACACTATAAAAACAGTTGTAAAAGCTGTAAGAATGGTGATCAAAATGGTGGCCATATGGCTATGTGACAGTTTTAGGGTACAGAATGAATTAGAGATATATCTGTATAGACTATATATCCATTGAGCAATTTGTTTTGCTTGATTGTGCATATTTCTTACAAGAAATTTGTTTTTTTTCCTTTTTTTTTTTAATTTTTCAACAGGATGGGGAAGTTGGAGGGAGAGAAAATAGATTTCTATTCATTTAGAAAAAAATAAAATTGTAGGGATGCTGCATATGTAAAAGATTGCCTTTATTTTAAGATGGGTAGTTTTACTTGATTTATTTTGTGATAAAAGATCTTATGAAGTGATCTGTAAATGCTTGTAAAATAAAAATAAAACACAAATTTTTTGTAAAGTTATAAAAAAGGAAGATTTCAACTTAGGAAGAACTTCCTACCTTTTTTCATTTGTTTCATGATGGAATAAGATAACTTTTGAGTCCATATCTTCCCTGTAACTGGATGTATTCAAGCAAGGATTAGATGTTTAACTTGAAATATGTGTCCAGTGAAAGAATTTGAGACTGGAGTTTAGAAGTTAGGTTTCTTTCACAATTATTTGTGATATAGCAATGGAAATAATCCTTTGAGATTACAAATTTGTTGATGAATTAATTAAAGGTATTTATTTTGTCACTTCTTATCTGTTTTCCTTAGAGCCTTTCAGTATTGAATGAGGCTCTCATTACTCTTTAATAGTTCACATTTATATAGTATTGTTTAAAAAGTGTTTTTCTCAAAATAGCCCTATGAGATAGATATTGTAAATATTATTATTCCAGTTTTGCAGATCAGAAAACTGAAGATCAAAGAAATGACTCCTAAAGATTTACCATTTTTCCTTGTTTCCTAGGAAATATTTACTCTTTTTCTCTGAGGTTTTCCAACTAAAAGTGATTGCCTCATAATCAACTCTGTTGTATTGTCTCTAGGTCCCAGCCCATGTACATAGACCGGAAATGCTCTTGGAAGAAATGGAACCAATGGGAACATCAAGAACATCAACTGAATCACTAAGTATCCATGTCAATCCCAAGAAGACCCAGCTGAAATGGAAATCTTGGGAGCTCTATCCATTACAAGAGAATGGTAATAAGCAAAATTCTATGTGGTAAGAGTGTGGGGTAGTGGGAGAACTGGTTAATCCCAACAGTTGCATGTCATTTTTATAAAACGATTGTTTCTCTGTTTGCCTTTTTTTTTTTTTTATCACTATGGAAGGCTTTACCTTCTACTGTTTACTACCTGCAAAACAATAGGGAAGCAGAAATGGGAGATGTGCAAAGCATTAGTTCATCAAGAATACATTAGAGGTTTTTGTGCTTGTTTAAAAATGTTATTTTTTAATGCTTTCTTATGTTTGTATGTGCCTTGTTTCTTCCTACCCTTTAAAAGTTGGAGGTGAGATTTCTATTTCTAGAATTCATAGAATTACAATTTAATACTCCATGAGAATTAAGAGCTCTCATTTAAATAAATGGTATTACTTGTCCCTGGGGCAAACAACAATGAATTGAGCACTCTTTATGCTTTTATATAATTTTTCTAAATATAAAAACATATAGCTCTTGTTCCTTTAAATTTGCCTTATAAGAAAATGGACTCTTTTTTTTTTTTGAGAGGGAAGTGATATTAGACTGACATCTCCATATAATAGAGATAAGAATCTCTAACTTTTTTTTCTATAACCCCATCTATCAAAACACATACACACACACAATTTGAATGTTGGAGCTTCTTTGAGCTAGATATAATAAATAAGCATACCCCCTACAATTTCCCATGGGCCTGTCATTCTTAGCATGACTCCTGACCATTTAGGATCTCCACTGAAAATTACAGAATTTTAAAGTTTGAAGGTGTCTTAACAACATTTAGTTCAACTTAAGTAACATACCAGATAGATATTCATCTAGCATGGTTGAAAATTTTCCCAGTGATAGGAAATGCCATTCCATCACCAGGCTTAGTTTGCCTATGTTATTTCATCAAGCTCCAAGCACTGTCTCTGACTTCCCATAGCTTTAGGGATTGTCTTGCTCCTGCCCAGATACCCTCCATGCACCTCTTCCTGTTTCTCATTTTCTTTTCCAGCCTCACACAGTTGTTCCTAATACCTGGGAAATTCCATCTAAAGCCAAACAATTGTGGACTATGATAGCCTACCTGAACCAATTCCTCAATGATTAACATACTTCTATCCCTTTATACTCAGTAATTTAAGATCTCTGGTTGCCATTGTTCAAATATTGTTCTCCACCTCCCTGGACTGCTTTCTTATTCCCATATCTTTCAATCAAAGTCTCTCCCTAAGCTTAAGTTTCCCTAAGCTTAAGTCTCAGCTAAAAGTTCACATAATCTTTCTTAGCCCTAACTGTATTCACTCTGAGACTACCCCCAATTTTCACACACACACACACACACACACACACACACACACACACACACACATTAAGTGCCTGATTTGTTAGGGGTGTGTGTGTGTGTGTGTGTGTATGAGTGACTCTGAATTCTGATTTTTCGCTTATGACTTGTGAAATCAGTCTCATTTTATAGATATACCTCAAACAAACTATGTATTCTTCAAATAGGTGCCAATGAAGCATTAATGTGCCTGTTTCCTTATAGCCCCCCTGGAATTTTTTCACATGATTATTGATAGCTTGGATCTAACTAGTCATATCCTTTATTGAATTATCAATTTGAGAATGTCTTTCATTCTTATAAATTGCCTTAAATTCTTTCCATATCTTAGAAATAAGACTTTTATCAGAGAAACTTCCTAAAAGATGTTTTCCCCTAGTTACCTGCTTCTAATTTTAATTACATTATTTTTGCATGTGTAAAAACTTTAATTTTATTGTCTATTCTATCTTCTGCATAAGGCTGGATAAAGATATCTGAGAGTCTGCTACATAGAGAGGATATTATATTAGGTGAATCTTCATACTGAATTCTATTGAGCCTACTTAGATCTGCTATGGTGACAGTCATCATACTGATCTGAGTAGAGGGTAATCCTAAACTAAAAGATTAATAGCTTTCTGTTTCAAATATATTTGATTGCATGTTTCTGGATACCCATCACACTCCATAGTTCCACTATTAACCCTAACCTATTCTTTCTCATCTTTCTAGAAAGTTTGATCTGTATCTTACCTCCCCACTTCATTTCTGATTCCTATCTATTATGTTCTTCATTCTCTATTCCCAGCCACTTTCTCTTCTTTTCTTCTCTTTGCTTTTTATAATATAAACATCTTTGCTATTTATATTTTTCAACTATCTACACTATAACCCCCAACTTTATTTTCCAGTTTTATCATTCCTATTTCCTCATTTTCTATACTTAGCTCTTACCCATATCTTAAGTATATTCCTATCTTACTATATAAACTATACACACTTTCTACCTATCTCTCATCTCTGAGATTTTCCTTATGTCCACTCTATCCTGCCTTTTTATCTCACATTTCTACTGTGGGTCCCTGTTTAACCCTCCTCATTCCCTAGTGTATATTCTTTGATAATTTTTTAGGTATATACACATATATTCATTTAGCAAGTATTTATTAAATGTCTGATCTGTGTTAGGGTGTCTGTGTGTGTGTCCACCTGACTCTAAATTCTGATTTTCATTTATGACTTCTGGGATCAGTCTCTTTTTATAGACATACCTCATGCCTCAAATAAATTGTATTCTAAAGATATTTTTTATTTGCTTCATTGTGAACCTTCTTATAAGTTGCTTTCCTATTAACCATGAGGAAGAGGAGACATTTGCATAATCTGTTATTTCAGGTGATGAAACCAGAAATGAAGACATTCAAAAGGAAGAAATTTCTGAAGACATGGAATCATTCGGGGATATATATGGTCGACTCAGTGGGCACATTTCCTGGGATCCTGTTTTCAGAGAAGCCTTTGAAACTGAGGGCAGATTGGAATGGCAACAGAGAAATCTTGCAGGGAAAAGACGACACAAATGTGATGAATGTGGGAAAGGTTTCAGTCATAGCTCAGACCTTAGTAAACATAAGAGAACCCATACAGGGGAAAAGCCTTATAAATGTGATGAGTGTGGAAAAGCCTTTATTCAACGCTCTCATCTCATTGGACATCAGAGAGTTCACACTGGAGTGAAACCCTATAAATGTAAAGAATGTGGGAAAGATTTCAGTGGTCGAACAGGCCTTGTTCAACATCAGAGAATCCACACTGGAGAGAAACCCTATGAATGTGATGAGTGTGGGAGACCATTCCGTGTAAGTTCAGCACTAATTCGACATCAGAGAATTCATACAAACAAGTTCTATTGATGAAAATCATAAAAATCTTCATTAGTTAACTCCAACTAGACATATAAGATTAAAACAAGACTGTCCTATATGGGAAAAGATCAGTAACCACTAAAACATTATCTGGAATAAGGGAATCCAACAGTATTTTTCTTTGTTTGAATTTGCCAGACTAATTTGTTGGGAGAGGAGAGGGGAAAAGGTGGAGATTAGAGAAAATAATGATTTTAAAAGGCCTACATTGTCCTTAAATCTGTTTTAGAGAAAGTTGTTTACCTCATGATTTTTGGAATGAATAATTATGGAGACACTAATACTCTTCCATCATTCAAGGTTCTCTCCCAAATTCCTTCCATTCTTGACTCCAGTGGTAAGTCAGTGTGTGACATATTCTGTGCCTCAGTTTCTCCTTTAAAATGTGGAAGTTGATCCCAGCACTATTTATGGGTATGTTGTAAGAATAAACTCATAATCAATGGAAAATGCTTTGAAATTGTTTTAATTCCTATGATATTAGTATTTATTACTGGTATTATTATATTTCATTGTATAGTGCTTAAGACTTTATTCTAATTATATTTTATAGCTAAATGGAATTGAACTTTTCATGGAAAAGTTTTCTTTGGGCACTGGGAAAAGGAGTCAAAATTGAAAAAGATAGCAGACAAAAGTGGTTGGTCAACTGTTTTGAGTGGTAGAGAAAAGCAATATTGAACATCAGGAGTTTAATGTGAGAATGTGACAGGAATAAAAGAAATATGAACATCAGGCAAAAGGAGTGCCAGGAGTCTGAGAGAGCCATGAGGGGTAAAAGGTGAAATTAAAATAGTTTGGCCTTGGTATCATTTTATTTTGTTTTATTTCTTTTGATATCCTAAAAATCCTAAAAATTCAATTTAGCAAACATTTATTAAGCATCTAATGTATGATAAGTGCTAGACACAGGATCAGAAACAAATGTCTGCCTTTAAGCTTACATTTTACTGGATTAGAATGGGATATATCAACATCAGAGACTGAGTTTTATATGATTATGGTGTTGTTTCCTATAAAATTATAATCATATGCCTAGTAATTTTATCTAGGATGTTTACAATGTCATCTGGTGAAATGTTTATGTGGTTATATTAAGGTAGTTACTAAATAACTGTTTACATTCATGAAGAGGAGGGTGTATTGGCATAGATAACTAAAAACACCTGATGCAAAATCTTTTTCTATTTGGTTTTTACCTGCTTTTTCTTGGCAGTAACTTTGCCATTCCAGTCAGAATTGTTTATAGCTTAAAGCTATAAGTTAAGTATTCAAAGCCTAGAGTATTTAAACTACTGAACATCTCCAACTACTTTGGATTTCTGCTTCCTTGAATGGTCATTTCAACTATTTAAGAGTATTGTGCAAAGTATTTGGGAAATAATAAAGTTTAGTTAAGATGTGAACAATGTTATGTATGTTATTGTACTTATTATGTGCTTGGCACTGTGCTAAATGCTTTATAATCTTATTTAACTTTTACAAAAACTCTGAGAGGTAGGGGATATTATTCTCCCCATTTTATAGATGAGGAAACTGAGGCAGACAGCTATTGAGTGACTTTGCTTACTGTTATACAACTAGTAAATATTTATGTCCAAAATTGAACTCAGATCTTCCTGACTTCAGCACTCTTATCCACTGCACCACCTAGCTGCTTCCTACATAAAAATAAAAATAAACTTTTCGGCTTACAGAGATACTGTAGTAAATGAGAAAAGCCTGTTGTGTGAGATATTGGTTTGTATTGTGGTGAACTGTTGAAGATCAAAATAGAGTGTGAATGAAAGGGAAGCATACACAAAATGAAGAAAT
This sequence comes from Myrmecobius fasciatus, assembly GCA_023553655.1. Lineage (NCBI taxonomy): Eukaryota > Metazoa > Chordata > Mammalia > Dasyuromorphia > Myrmecobiidae > Myrmecobius > Myrmecobius fasciatus. The sequence continues at coordinate 66,389 of JAJPUD010002481.1, read as the reverse complement.
GCCCAGTGGTCAGGGACTGGTAGAGAAAGGTAGAAGAAACATGAGAAAGAAATCCTGCATAGAAGGGAAATAAAAAAAGAGAGGAGAATGAATAAACTGGTGTTGGGGGGAGGAAGTAGATGGGGAAAGGAAGAATATGGATTTAAGAGCAGAAAATATGTAAATTTCACACATACACACATATGTATATTTAGCATCTTGCATTTAGTAGGTCCATAATGTTTCTCAAACTGATATCAACTAAGATGTCAAAAGTATGAGAAGGCATAGCACTTCCCAACAGCTACTTGAACACAGGTCTAGGAAAAGTACCAAAATGAAAAGTCATTAAAGAAATCCAAGGGGGAAAGGTTTTTACAGCCCAGTGAACAGAAACAGGAGTCAACTAATAATAATTGAATCATCCTGATTCCAGAGATGGGATGCAGATCTAGTGGGAATGAAGCAGTGAACTTTTGGCTACACAGGAGCCTGCTGTATTCAGAGCAAGGAGCACTTACAGATCCAGCAGCAGCTGGTTCTGACCCAGTATAACTTGTACAAAACAGGAATATAAAATAATCTGTTGTGTTGTTGTGACCCCAGAGCTGGGTCATGGATCCAACTTGGAATGAGGAGGGATCCAGTACCTAGGAACAGCCAATATGCAGTCCCACAGGAGGACAGAGAATAGGGATGATTTCAGCTTACACCTGGCCTAACTATAAGAGCAACAAGAAGGAACAAAAGAAGGCAGTGTTTAATTGACCTTAAAATGGGGCCACAGATTTAGCTCACAAACTGGTCATTGAGGTGGGCAACTAAGTAAACAAGGAGTACAGATGAAAGGAAGAGATCCTTTTAACTAGCTGACAGCAGTAGTCTAATGGAGCTCCAAATATTGGTAGTAGGAAGGAATTCAGGTTTCAAAGAGCCAAGATAGGGATCACACAAGATTTAGCAGTTACCACTAGGTAGAAGTAGAGAGCATATCATAAATAAGATACTTTAAGAGGCAAGAAAATAGGTTTACAACCAAGAACAACTTGCCCAGAAAAATTGAGAGTAATTTTATAAGGGGGAATTTGAACTTTTAGTGAACAAACCAAAGCTACATTAAAACTTTGAAAATAAACAGAAAAAGACAAGAGAAAGCAGAGAGTAAATACTAATGAGCAATCAAAAGGGAACATACAAATTAAATGTTTATATCATAATTGGTGGAGAAATGTGTCCCTTCAGAACTGTAGTGTCATGATTCAGAGAAGTAATTAAGTTGAGATTAATTAATTAAGAGGGATAAGAAAAACAGGCATCATCTAAACCTCAAGAGAGAAATAAAAACAAAGAGCAAGTAAGAGGGAAGGAGAAATTTGAGGAAGAAGTAGTCATAAGCAAAAAACTAATGTCAAAGAATGAATCATGAAGAGGGGTTTAAAAATTAAAATCCCAGAGGGCAGTTAGGTGATACAGGGGATCTGAGTTCAAATGTGACCTCAGATATAGGTAAGAACTTGTGATTGAGGGCTGGACCCTGTAAGCTGATGCCATCAAGTATTTACAAGGTTTGTAATCCTCTAAAACCTGGTCAGTTTTTGTAAAGGTGCTATACACCAATGAGAATATTTTCTACAGATTCCACTCTGAGGAAACTGAGGCAAACAGGGTTAAGTGAGTTGCCTAGGGCCATACAGCTAGTAAGTGTCTGAGACCAGATTTTAACTCAGAAAGATGAGTCTCCATGACTCCAGTCTTGCACTTTATCCACTATGCCACCTACCTGCCCCTTTACCTAACTCTAATCAATGTAATAACTATCCATATGTCCAGAGATCCTATGAAAAAACCTGTTACCCGCCTCCCAACAGGTGTTAGCTAAAGTGTACAAAAAGAGATATACTTCGGCATTGTTATTGTATGGATCAGTTTTGTTTGATTGCTTATTTGTTACAAGGGTGCTCTTTGGAGGTGAGGGTTGGATCTTTCTCTCAGTTTTTAGTGGGGATGACAGAGGGATGAAGGCATTTTTAGCAATAGTTATACTCCCAGAAAAGCCATTAAAATTTTCCTTAATTCTCAGAAGAAAATAAAAATTTCAGATGGAAGTATATACAAGTAAGGTAATTTAAGAATAGCATTATATACTTTTTCCAAAAGTATATCACACATATGTATACACACACACATATATATATTAAAATATGTATTTTACATATTTTTCTATATAGTATATACTCTTTCAGAAGAAGTATGAAAATAAGTTTCATAGAAAATCGTGATTTTTGTGTTCTTCTATATGTATAAAAAGCTCTTCATGGTTTTTAAATTTAGATTTAAAAATTAAAAATGCTTTCATCAACAAAAGAGAGAACTAAAAATACTAGAAAACAAAATTTTAAAACATGGAAATAGAAATTCTGAAAATCAAATGGGAAATTAACAGAATTGAAAGAAAAAATCAATAATATTAGGAGCTTGTTTTTAGGGTGAAAATGAAGAAACATCATTGGCCAATTTTGTTAAGGTAAAAAAAATTGCCTAGTATGAAAAATGAAAAGGGGAGGATTTACAATAACAACAATTTTTTTTTTCCGCAATGGTATATATATGCCAATGAAATGACAACTTAAAATACATTTTTACAAATCATTAAATTCCCAGATTAACAAAATAAGAAATAAGTAACCCAGTCACAAAAAAAAAGAAAGAAAAGAAAAGAAATTGAACAAGCCATAGGAAATAAATACTGGATGGATTTACAAGCAATTTGATAAAATATTCAAAGAAAATATTCCAATTACATTATCTGCCTGCATATATGGGGAAAGAAGAGATCCACTAAATTCTTTCTATGTTACAAATATTAATCCATCAACCAGGAAAAGAAAACTATAGACCAATGCCCCTGATGAATAATTACATAACTTCAAAATAACATGTTAGTAAATATACTATAACACATTTCAAAACTACATCCTGTGGACCACAAATTCAGGTACAATATTAGGAAAACACAAAAAGAAATCATATTAAGAATGAGAATAATAAATCATGATTGTATCAGAGGAGGAGAAGCTTTTGACAAAATTTAATACTATTCCTATATATATATGCATATATATATAAACACTAGAAAGCATCACAATAAATAAACTTTCCTTAATATGGTAAGTAATATTTAAAATCGAGTCAGTATTATATGTAATAGAAGCAATCTAGAGACCTTTCTAATAAGATCGAATAAAACAATGGCATCCATTAGCACCACTACTAATTTTATACAAGACTAGAAATACTAGATATAGAAAAAGGCATGAAAAAATTAAGGAAATCAATATAGACAAAGAAGAGACAAAATTATCTCTTTTTATAGATGATATATATGATGGTTTAATTAGAGAATTTGAGAGAGTAAACTAAAAATTTAATTGAAACAACTTAAGCAAAGTTGGAGCATATATAAAATAAATCCATGTAAAATTACGTGTATGTATGTATGGGTATGTATATTGTCAACAAAATCCAGCAAGAAGAAATTCGAGAAATTTCATTCAAAATAACGACAATGTATAAAACCCTTGGGTTCAGGACACAGTTACACATACAGAGCTATGACAACAACTAGAAAATATTCTTTAGAGTAATAAAATCTAAATTAAAAAATAAATTGCTCATGGATAGATTGAGCCAGTCCAATAAAAATGACAGCACTACCTACTGTTATTTTTTTTAGTGCCATACCAATCAGATACCAAAGAATAGCTATGTCAAGGTAGGAAAATAATGAAATTTATGTGTAGGAGTAAGGTTTTAAAATTTTCAAGAGACATAATGAAACAATGTGGGCCAGTTTTCATTATTTCTTTTTTTTATTAAAACTTTTTATTTGCAAAACATATGCATAGGTAATTTTTCAACATTGACCCTTACAAAACTTTGTTACAAATTTTTCCCTCCTACTCTCCACCCCCTCCCCTAGATGGCAGGAAGCCTAATGCATGTTAATTATGTTAAAATATTTGACAGATCAAATATGTGCATACATATTCATACAATTATCTTGCTGTGCAGGAAAGGAAAAAAAAAAAAACCTGAGAAGGAAAATATAATGCAAGCAAACATCAATAGAGAATGTGAAAATGCTATGTTGTGGTCCAGACTCAGATCCCATAGGATTCTCCCTGGGTGTACATGGCTTTGTTCAACACTGAGCAGCTGGAACTTGTTTGAAACATCTTGTTGTGGGAGAGAACCATGTCCATCAGAATAGATCATCATATAGTCTTATTGTTGCTGTGTACAATGATCTCCTGGTTCTGCTCATTTCACTCAGCATCAGTTCATGCAACTCTCCCCAGACCTCTCTGAAATCATCCTGCTGGTCGTTTCTTACAAAACAATAATATTCCATGACATTCATATACCATAATTTATTCAGCCATTCTCCAATTGATGGACATCCATTCACTTTCCAGTTCCTTGCCACTAAAAAAGGCTGTCACAAACATTTTTGCACATGTGGGACCCTTTCCTTCCTTTACAATCTCTTTGGGATATAGGCCCAATAGAAACACTGCTGGGTCAAAGGATATGCACAGTTTGATAACTTTTTGAGCATAGTTGCAAATTGCTCTCCAGAATGGTTGGTTCCATTCACAATTCCACCAACAATGCATCAGTGTCCCAGTTTTCCCACATCCCCTCCAACATTCGTCATTATCTTTTCCTGTCATCGTAGCCAATCTGACAGGTGTATAGTAGTATCTCAGAGTTATTTTAATTTACATATCTATGATCAATAGTGATTTGGAGCACCTTTTCATATGACAAGAAATAGTTTTAATTTCATCATCTGAAAATTGTCTGTTTATATCCTTTGACCATTTAGCGATTGGAGAGTGGCTTGAATTCTTACAAATATGAGACAATTCTCTATATATTTTAGAAATGAGACCTTTATCAGAACCCTTAAATGTAAAGATGATTTCCCAATTTATTGCTTCCCTCCTAATCTTGTCTGCATTAGATTTGTTTGTACAAAAGTTTTTTAACTTAATATAATCAAAATTATCTATCTGGTGTTCAATTAAGAATTCCATTTCTTCTCTGGACACAAAATTCCTTCCTTCTCAACAGGTCTTAGAGGTAAACTATCCTATGTTCCTCTAATTTGCTTATAATATCACTCTTTATATATAAATCATGAATCCATTTAGATCTTATCTTGGTATGTGATATTAGGTGTGGGTCAAGCCCTAATTTCTTCCATACTAGTTTCCAATTTCCCTAGCAGTTTTTGGGGAATACTGAGTACTTATCCCAAGAGCTGGGGTCTTTGGGTTTATCAAACACTAGATTGCTATAGTTATTGCCTAGTTTGTCCTATGATCCTATCCTTTTCCACTGATCGACTACTCTGTTTCTTAGCCAGTACCAAATGGTTTTGATGACCGCTGCTTTATCATATAGTTTTAGATCTGGCACAGCAAGGCCACCCTCATCAGCCTTTTTTTTCATTAATTCCCTTGAGTTTCTTTTTTTTTTTTTTTTTTTTTGCTTTTTGCTGAGGCAATTGGGGTTAAGTGACTTGCCTAGGGTCACACAGCTATGAAGTGTCTGAGATCAGATTTGAACTCAGGTCTTCCTGACTTCAGGGCTGGTGCTCTGTCCATTGCGCGCCACCTAGCTGCCCCTTCCCTTGAGATTCTTGACCTTTTGTTCTTCCAAATGAACTTTGCTACTGTTTTTTTTTTTTTTTTTAGATCTGTAAAATAATTTCTTGGGAGTTTGATTGGCATGGCACTAAATAAGTAAATTAGTTTGGGTAGTTCTGTCATTTTTATTATATTTGCTTGGAAAGTGTTTTGTAGTTTTTAGTTCATATAGTTCATGACTGTTCCTTGGCAAATAAATTCCCAAATATTTTATACTATTGACAGTTATTTTGAATTGAATTTCTTTTTTTTTCTGTTGCTGCTGAACTTTGTTGGTAATATATAAAAATGCTGATGATTTATGGAGATTTATTTTTTATCCTGCAACTTTGCTAAAGCTGTGAATTGTTTCTAGCAGTTTTTTAGTTGAGGCTCAAGGTTTCTCTAAGTACACCATCATGTCATCTGCAAAGAGTGATAATTTGGTTTCCTCATGACCTACTCTAATTCCTTTAATCTCTTTTTCTTCTCTTACTGCCAAAGCTAACATTTCAAATACAATATTAAATAGTAATGGTGACAGTGGGCAGCCTTGTTTCACTCCTGATCTTATTGGGAATGGTTCTAGTTTGTCCCCATTACATATGATGCTTGCTGATGGTTTTAAATAGATGCTACTGATCAATTTAAGGAAAAGCCCATTTATTCCTATATTCTCTAGTGTTTTTTAATAGGAAGGGGTATTGAATTTTACAAATGCTTTTTCCGCATCTATTGAAATAATCATGTGATTTTTGTTAGTTTGGTTATTAATATAATTGATTATGCTGATAGTTTTCCTAATATTGAACCAGCCCTGCATTCCTCTATAAATCCTACTTGGTCATAGTGTATTATCCTGGGGATGACTTTCTGTAATCTTATTGCTAATATCTTATATAGGATTTTTGGATCAGTATTCATTAAGGAAATTGGTCTATAGTTTTCTTTCTCTGTTTTCACCCTACCTGGTTTAGCTATCAGCACCATATCTGTATCATAGAAGGAATTTGGTAGTACACCTTCTTTCCCTATTTTTTCAAAGAGTTTATATAGTTTTGGAATTAATTGTTCTTTGAATGTTTGGTAGAATTCCCATGTAAATCCATCTGGCCCTGGAGATTTTTTCTTAGGGAGTTGGTTAATAGTTTGTTCTTTTTCTTTTTCTAAGATGGGGCTATTTAAATAATTTATTTCCTCTTCTGTTAACCTGGGAATTCTATATTTTTGTAGATATTCTTCCATTTCATTTCAATTATCAAATTTTTTGGCATAAAGTTGGGCAAAGTAACTCCTAATTATTGCTCTAATTTCCTCTTCATTGGAGGAAAGTTCTTCCTTATCATTTTTGAGAGTAGCAATTTGATTTTCCTCTTTCCTTTTTCTAATCAAATTAACTAAAGGCTTATCTATTTTTTTTTTTGTTTTTTTTTTTTCATAAAACCAGCTCTTAGTTTTACTTATTAAATCAATAGTTTTCTTATTTTCAATTTTATTGATCTCCCCTTTTATTATCAGAATTTCCAGTTTGGTATTTAATTGAGGGTTTTTGATTTGTTCTTTTTCTAGTTTTTTTTAATAGTAAGCCCAATTCATTGATCTTCTCTTTCTCTATTTTATGCAAATAAGCATCTAGAAATATAAAATTACCCCTTATAGTTGCTTTGGCCATATCCCTCAAATTTTGGTATGTTGTCTCATTATTGTCATTCTCCTGGATGAAATTATTGATTGTGTCTATGATTTGCTGTTTCACAATTCATTCTTTAGAATTAGATTATTTAATTTCCAATTAATTTTTGGTCTGTTTTCTCCTGGTCTTATATTGCATGTGATTTGTATTGCATCATGATCTGAAAAAGATGTATTTACTATTTCTGCCTTTCTGCATTTGATGTTGAGGTTTTTATGCCCTAACACATCGTCAGTTTTTGTATAAGTTCCATGAACCGCAGAGAAAAAAGTAAACTCCCTACTGTCTCCATTCAATTTTCTCCAAAGATCTACCATCCCAACTTTTCTAACATTTTGTTTACTTCCCTAACTTCTTTCTTATTTATTTTGTGGTTTGATTTATCTAATTCTGAGAGAGCAAGGTTGAGATCCCCCACTAGAATAGTTTTGCTGTCTATTTCTTCTTGCATCTCTCTTAACATAAATATATATGTTTAGTATTGAAATTGCTTCATTATTTATGGTACCCTTTAGTAAAATATAGTTTCCTTCCTTATCTCTTTTAATTAGATCTGTCTTTGCTTTTACTTGATCTGATATCAGGATTGCTACCCCTGCTTTTTTTTTTTTCACCTGAAGCATAATAGATTCTGCTCCAGCCTTTTACCTTCATCCTGTATGTGTCTCTATGCTTTAGATGTGTTTCTTGTAGATAATATCCAATCTGCTATCCACTTTTGCTTTATGGGAGAGTTCATCCCATTCACATTCACAGTTAAAATAACTAATTCTATATTTCCTGCCATTTTATTTACCCAAGTTATGTTTTTCTCTTTCCTTTCCCCTTTCTCCCTTCCCCCTTCCCTAGTATTTTGCTTTTGATGACCACCTTCCAGAAACAGTCCTCCCCCCTTTAGAGCCCCTCCCCCATTTTTACACCTTTCCCCTAATTCTTCTATTTTCCCTTCTATTAGTCTATCCCTTTCTTTGCCTTCTTTCTCTCCCACTTCCCTATAAGGAAGGACAAGTTTCTCTGTGAAACCAAATGTGTCTGATATACTCTTTTAAAGGCCAATCTGATGAAAGTGAGATATACACAATGCTCATCCCTCTCCCTTCTTTCCCTCAATTATATTAGGTTTTCTTTGCCTCTTCATGAAATTTTACCTTATTTTTACTTCCTTTTTTTAATCTTATTTTACCACCTTTTCCCTCTTTTTCCCAGTATGATAGCCCTTCCACCTCTAGTTTCTTTTTCATATCATCAAAGTAATATCAAATTATACATTCTTTCTTTCTTTCTTTCAGTATACCCATTCTTTAAGTATACCCATAGTAGAAATATAGTTCTCAAAAGTTCTTTCCTTTTTACCTTTTTATGCTTCTCTTGAGTTCTGTGTTTGTAGGTCAAATTATTTGTTCAGATCTGGTCTTTTCATTAGAAATAGGTGAAATTCACCTATATCATTGGATGTCCATCTTCTTCCCTGGAAGATAATGCTCATTCTAGCTGGATAGGTTATTCTTGGCTGTAATCCAACTTCCTTTGCCTTTCAGAATATCTGGTTCCAGGACTTTTGATCCTTCAATGTGGAGGCTGACAAATCTTGTGTGATTCCAATTACAGTTCCTCAGTATTTGAATTGTTTCTTTTTAGCTGCTAGCAATATCTTTTCCTTGGTGCGATAATTCTGAAATTTAGCCACGATATTCCTTGGGGATTTAATTTTGGGGTATCTTTCTGGAGGTGATCGGTGAATTCTTTCAATGGTGATTTTGCCTTCTGATTCTAAAACATCAGGGCAGTTTTCTTTCATGATTTCCTGGAAGATAGTATCTAGGTTCTTTTTTTTCATCATGGCTTTCAGGAAGTCCAATAATCCTTAGATTGTCTCTCCTACATCTATTTTCCAGGTAAGTTGTTTTTCCTAGGAGATATTTCATATTTTCTTCTATTTTTTTTGGTTTTGTTTGACTGGTTCTTGAAGAATTATTGAGTCATTCACTTCCATTTGTTCCATTCTAATTTTTAATATATTATTTTCTTTAGTTACCTTTTTTAACTCCTTTTGTAACTGGCCAATTTGTTCATTGCATACTTTTTCCATTTCACCAATTTTGTTTTTCAGTGAATTGGTGTCTTTTTCATATTTCTTTTGTAGAGGATTATATACTTTTCCCATTTCTTCTTGCAATGATCTCATTGCATTTCCCTATTTTTCATTTAACTCTCTTTTGTGATTCTTTATGCAATTTTCCAGGAAAGCCTTGTGAAATGGGGACCAGCTCATGACCCCCCTTTTTGGCTTTCTCTGGAGTAGCTATACTTTTATGAATCTCAGGATCTGGGGTCTGTTCTTCTTGCTCTCCATGAAAGCTGTCTATGGTAAGAGTTCTTTTCTGTTTTTTATTCATTTTTCTTTTTTAAAAAGCTTTTAGGTCTGTTCAAAGCACGGTAGAGGCAGATGGCTTCAATTTGCCCTGGGGCAATTCAGCTGATTGACTTCCAGTGCTGGGCTCTCTGTGCTAAAACCAGCATTTGCAATGGGTTACAGTCTACCTTTTACACAAGGCAGATCTACCAAAGGACCTGCCTGCAATCAGGGCAGAGAGTCCCAAGAGCCTCAGATAGACTCCCCAGGTGTTTAGAATCTGCCACATTGAGTCCCGCCCTTTTTCCTTCCCTGTCTCTCAGAGCTTGGCAAAGTGCCCCACCCCCTGCCCAACTGAAACAGACCTGCTTCAGAGCTCTTACAAGGTAACTTTTGCTGGAAACGTTTTGTACTCCAAATATTTGGAGGCACTTTGACTCCAGAACCAGTTCAGAGACTTAATCTGCTGTTGGTTTGAGAGAAGGTCAGAGGAGGTCTTCAGAGAGTTGTGTCTTCACTCCGCCATCTTGGCTCCGCCAGTTTTCATTATTTCTGTCACAGTTGTTACTCTACACTTGTAAAATTGCCATTGGCTATCAATAGTAATTCTTGGTTGCCCTTCCACCTTTACCCCATCTCCATTGCGCATACTGAAATAAGTTTGTCATTAGTGCTCTTCTTTCACCATCACAGCAGAAGAAAGGGGAATATCACTTTGCAGAACTGCTTTTCAAAGACTATGTACCACCTTTCTTTACTGAAACCACACATATATCTTGAAGAAAAGGCAGGCAGTAAGAGAGTATATTTTACTTTTTAATATTCCCAGTGCTTAGCTCAGAGATCTACCATTTATTTGTTTGTTTGTTTATTTTTATTTTTACTTTTTTTTTTTTTTTTTGGTGAGGCAATTGGGATTATGTTAACTTGCCTAAGGTTACACAGCTGGAAAGCATTAAGTGTTTGAAGCCACATTAGAACTAAGATCCTCCTGACTTCAGGGCTGGTATCTACCTACCATTTATGAAGACTAAAAAAAATGTGGTAATTTGTTGACTTTTATTATAGTGAGTCTTTTGTGGATTATATAAAAGAGAACACTGAAGGTAGAAGTTGTCCTCAGCCTCATGATATAGAGAAAAGAAGTCAGGAAAATATAACTTCATAATCCTACCCATATGGACAAGATTACACTAAGTATTTTTTAGCATGAGCCTTGTACAAGCCACATTGGAAAATAGAGAAAAGGTAAGAAGTTATGATTCTTGGGGCAGCTGAATGGCACAGTGGATAGAGTACCAGCCCTGAAGTTAGGAGAACCTGAGTTCAAATCTGGCCTCAGACACTTAACACTTCCTGGATGTGTGACCCTGGGCAAGTCACTTAACCCCAAATGCCTCAGCAAAAAAAAAAAAAAAAAAAAAAAAGTTATAATTCTGCCCTTTTGGAAGTAGAAGAGCAGCCATCCTTATCTATAAAAACATAAACAACAATAAGCAATAGCAACTAGATTAAAACATGAAAACAAGTGTAAGTCAAAAAGTGAGTATAAATCTGTGATGGACTACATTAATCAGAGGTACAGGAAGATCCTACCATGAAAGGGGTTCTACCATGGAGCAATATCTTCTCTGTTACCTGCATGAATTGTTTTTTGTTTTGGAGTTTCATAATGAAAAAGGAAGATTCAGAGAGGCCAGCTCTACAACTTTGGCAGAAACTGCCAAGAGGGAAAAATCCAAAACAGATACCTTGGAAGTTATGATTCCCAATGGAATACACAGAATAGAGACTAGATAATCATAAAGGCTAGGAACCAGAGAATGAGAGTCTGAAGCAAACAGAAAAGAAAAGGGTGGATAATGAAGAGAGTAATTAAATGTTCTCTGGAAAGGAGCACAAAAATAATTTTAAAAGACTAATGTAGAGGGTCACAGATAGTGGGGAACCCTGAGTAAAGTATAAGACCGTTTAGTCCAATAAGGAACCCTGCTGACTGTGTCTGGTTTGGCTCCTTATCCTCCCTAAAGGCCACTCAGCCTTCCTGAGAAGTCAGGGGGCATGACAACCTGTGTTATATTTGAAACAGAGTTATACCAAGTGGCAAGGAAGCATTGCACACAGTAGCAAGTTGTTTATGTGTCCCACATGTGCAGTATCCTATAGTTACATAAATGTATTACATAAGCATAGGGTATATAAGACTGAGGATTTTTTTAATAAATGGACTCCTGTTTGACCATCGTCATGAGTTCTGCCTCATCATGCCTCACCCAAGATCAGGATTTGGGCTGCTACCAAAATCTTCCTGTGAGCAGGTCTGGACAATTGGTGCCCAACATGGGGCTCTTGAGAGCAGGGCACACAGTAGCTTGGCTGATGTGGAACAGTGGGAGTTCAGGTAAAGAATCCCCAGGCTACCCAGGAACAAGGTAAGTTTAAAATGGAATGGAAAAATTCGGCAAGCCTAATCTAGTCACTTTTGTTTTGCAGTTGAAATGGGGCAAGTGCTAACAAAAGAGCCTCCCTCTTGAGGGAAGTATGAAAAATGCTTGGTTAGGTTAATAAAAGAGCAAGGTTTGTTAGTGACTGAGAAGCAGATCACTGAGTTCTTAAATATTATGAAGTGCATATCTCAGTCGCTCCCTAAGGAGGAGACCTTGGAGCCAGGGAAGTGGAAGATAGTGGGAGAACAATTAACTGAATACTACCACACTATGGGTCCTGGCTCAATCCCTGAACACACATTCCTTATGGAAAATGTAATAAAATTGGCTTTGAGAGATCCTACAAATTATTGAAAAAAGAGGGCTTTTAGCATAGAGTGCCAAACAAAGGAGGATGAGGAAAAAGAAGGTGCCCACAACTCTAAAGGGTGAGGCAAGTTAAACAAAGACAAAGATGGCGCTGGGAGGTTTAAGGGGAGCAGCACTTCCTTGTTTCTCAGCCAGCTTCCACTTACCCCCTGTGCCTGTGCCCCTGGTGTATCCCCTGCTTCTTGACTCAGTACTTTTTCATCCTCCTCCCTAAACTCTGCCTCTATGGGCAGAAGACAGAAGAACGGGAGGGGTGGTGGCACCATCAGTACCTCCAGTGCAGCCATCTTGTCCTCCTCCTATGTCCTGTTTACAGGAGGCACTGGTTAAGGCAAAGGAAGAAGGATGGGATGTGTTAAGATGCTGTTAGAGAATTTGGCTTATGAAATCCTAACCCCTAATGATTGGAAACCCATAGCAAAAACTGCACAATCAGACCAAAGCCTTATTCCTTACCCAGTGCTTGTGGCTAGAATCTTGCTAACGGCCATTAAATGGGTAATACAATTATATGAGATAAGTCCTAATAAGATAGACACCTTTTATACCAATGTGAAACCACCCCAGAGTGACAAATTTTATTGGCCACAACTCCAAATTTCACCCATGGGTTCCCTTTTAGGATAGCCCAGCTATTACATAATTGCCTTTGGGTTTTTGAAGAAAAGGTTTCTAAGTCCCTCTTAAAGGACCAACTATCTTTACAGATGCATCCAGACATAACATTTGTGCTATATATTCTCCTTAGCTATAAAAAGAGTAGCCAGAACTTCCTTTCAATCCACTTAGCAGAATGAGTTGTATGCATTTTTGCTAGCTCTTATTACCCAGGAGATATAAATATAATATCTGATTTGGCTTATTCAGTAGGTATGGTACAAAGAATTGCCATAGCTCAAATAAAATTTGTAGCCTCTAATAACTAAGAACTAGTAGAAAGGGAGAAGGAAGAATTTACTTGACATGGGGTGGGGAGGGGAAGATGAAAAGAATTAAATAACCAGATAAAGCAAGAAAGAAAAGGAACTAATAATCAAGACCCCCCCCCAAAAAAAAGAGGTAACAAATGTGAGGAAAGGATCAGGGTAAGGGAAAAAGAGCCATTGGGAATAGTCCACCTGCAAAAAAGAATAAGCTAAATTAACCAAGTAAAGGAACACAGTACATGTTTACAACAGAAAAGGGAAAAATTAGAACTTGGAAAAAAATTATTACGTACAAATGGAAGAAGATATAAGCCTAATTTTCATAACCTTAAATTTCAATGGGTTAAATAATTCAATAAAATGGGGGAGAGGGGAGGAGACGACAAGAAAACAAAACCCAACAATCTTTTGCTTACAAGAAACACATTTCAAAACCAGACATACACAAAATAAAACTGACAGGATGAGGGAAAAACTTACTATGCATCAAGTGAATTTTAAAAAAGCAGAAATTTCAATCATACTATATGACAAAATAAAAACAAACATCCAAAATTTAAGAAGAATAGCAAGGAATTATATATTAAAATGAACAATAGAAAACAGCAATAAATTTGTATGTTCCAAATGCTTTAGCATCCAAATTCATAAAGGAAACAGTAACTGAACTACAAAGAGATATAGATAATAACATAGTAGTAATGGGACATCTCCATCTGTATCCCTCTCTCAGTTTTGAATAAGTCTAATAGAAAGATAAAAGGAAAAGTGGAACCGAACAAATTGCTAAAGAAACGAGTTAAAAGACATGGTGTTTTCTAACTGAGATGGCAAAAAAAAAAAAAAAAACATTTCTCAGCACCATTCTCGAACTTACCCCATGACTGTATAAGGTTACAGAGATAAGAAAACAAGTATAAAAAGGCAGAAATAAAATTAACACATCCTTTGCAGATAGTAAGGCAATAAAAATAACCACTGGTTCAGAGAACGTACTCAATAAAATCATGGAACCAAATGGATTTTTAGCAATAACATTTAAAAAAAAAGTAAGCCTAAAAACAAATGATAGAAACAATAATTATGTGAAAACAAAAAAAAAATAAGGCACATAACACTGTGGAATTTGAGGATACTATGGAACCACAACAAATTGTTCCTGAATTCTTTAAAAGGGAAATGAAAATTGTAAGGAAAAAAATTATGGTTTGGTCTACAGAAAAACTTTTGAAGTCTTTTGGAATCATCTTAGATCATTGTATTACTACAAAGGGCCAAGTCTATCAAAGTTGATAATCACACAATATTGCTGTCACTGCATACAATGTTCTCCTGGTTCTACTCACTTAACTCAGCATCAGTTCATATAAGTCTTTCCAGGTTTTTCTAATATCCACTTGCTCATCATTTTTTATAGTACAATAGTATTCCATTACATTCACATACCACAGTTTATTCAGCCATTTCTCAGTTAATGAGTATCCCCTCAATTTCCATTTCTTTGCCACCACAAAAAGAGCTGCTATAAATTTTTTGTATATGTGTCTTTTTCCATTTTTTATGATTTCTTAGGATACAGACTTAGTAGTGGTGTCTCTGGATCAAAAGGTACACACAGTTTTATAGTTCTTTGGGCATAGTTTCAAATTGTTCTCCAGAATGGTTAGATAATTTCACAAGTCCACCAACAATGCATCAGTGCTCCAATTTTACCACATCCTCTCCAATATCTACTATTTTCCTTTTCTGTCATTTTAGGCAATTTTATTGGTATGAGATGGACCTCAGATTCTAACTGGGGAAAATAAAAAAAATTAAAAATGAATGTTTAATAATAAAGAAGCATTTAAAGTACTTTTTAGAAAGAAAATGAGATCCAAACAGATTATTTATTTCTTGAATGCCCCAGAAAAATGAAGGAGGAGTAAAGGTATATAACAACCAAGGATAAGAACAACAAAATGACAGCTAAGAGAGTTCTTTCACAGATAGATGATGGAAGGTGAAGATAAAAATCAGGTGGATATGCTGGTGGAGAAATGGGCCTAGGACATCATGGACAAAATCTTGCAATGCCTTGATAACCAGTAAATCATTTCTTATGAAGATTAATTACATAATGGGAGCATTTGTGGAAGGGAGAGAGATGAGGAAGATAATGTGATATGCTGTGGATAAGTTGAGAGCTAGCAGTGAGAGAAAGGTGATTCCTGTGATCTCTCAGGAAGAAAAGAAGCTACAAGGGAGCATAGGAGGTCAAAGGGAGTGAATAAAGAAAGAAGGAAAGTAGGAAGGCTTTGTTTTTTTATGGTAGGAAAGGGGGGAAGACATGGGACAATAATGAATGCTCCTTAAAATGAGCAGAACCAGGAGATCATTACACATGGCAACAACAATACTATATGATGATCAATTGTGATAGACATGGCTCTCTTCAACAATAAAATGTTTCAATGTTCAGTGAAGAAAGCCATATACACCCAGAGAGAGGGATATGAAATGTGGACCACAACATAACATTTTCAAGCTCTCTATTGATGTTTGCTTGCATTGTGTTTCCTTTCTCTGATTTTTTTTCTTGTAGATACGATTTTTCTTGCACAACAATGATAAGTGTAGAAATATGTATACATATATTCGATTTGTCAAGTATTTTAACATAATTAACATGTAGTGGATTTCCTGCCATCTAGGGGAGGGGTGGGGACTGGGGGGGGAAATTTGTAACAAAGCTTTGTAAGGGTCAATGTTGAAGAATTAGCCATACATATATTCTGCAAATAAAAAGTTTTAATTAAAAAAAAGTAATGAATGCTCCTAAGGGTGAAGAGATGTTCTGTGAAGAGAGATGGGGATCCTGCATCAGATGCTATCTTCTAGGAATTGGTGCTTGAAAAGACAATTCTCTCTGCTTTGAGGTAAGGAGAATTGGAGCTCCTATTGGCAGCTGGTACCTGGGGAAGTAAGAGTACTTGGACCTGGGAAGTATATTTTAAGATAACTGAATAGGTCAGATACATAATTGAGGATGGATTGAGGGAGGGTGTTTCCTGGCATGGGGCAATGTCTTCTTCATCACCAAAGGAATTGGCATCTTTCAGGAAATGAAAGACAATGGAAAATGGATTCTTCAGGGGGACAAGTCTATAAGACAATGGCAGAAATTTCTTAGAAGGGAGAACTCAAAATTGATACCAGAGAAAGTTTAATGGAGAGAATAGAGGGAGATTAGAGAAGTAACTTGTAATAAGTCAATGAACAAGAGTGTAAGACTGTAGAAAAGACAGAGAGAACAGATAATGGAGAGAGAGAAATCCTCTCTAAAAAAAAAGGCTCAAAAAGGAAATTTTAAAAAATTAATAGGACTACTTCCATTATTTACTCCAAGTAGCACTAGCCTGTTGGTGGCCATAGCTTGGTCCTTATACTCCTGCTTTTCTGTTGTCCCCATTCTAACTCTTTTCCTCCTGGGTGGAGATGAAGACAAAATGTCTCTGATGTACATGCTTTCCTTCTTGAGATCCCATTTCAGAAAACCCGGAACATTAAAATTCCATTTAGCAAGTCAAATATCCTGCAAATTGAAGGACAATGGTTTTTCTCTGTGGCCAAACACAAGCCGCATTTCATGTCATTTCACACGTTTCCCTTCTGACAAGAACCTCCCTGCAATGGAAACGTCCACCATGATGGATGCACGTTTCATGAGACTGGGGCCACAAGTCATCAATACTCCTCCATTACTTCATTATGGACGGAAGTCTGGTTATGAGCTGGAGCTGCCTCCAAGAATCTGAGCAACAAAACATACTGTTTTTGCTAAATTTCTCCTTTGTAGGCCGTCCTGTTCAAAAGTGTAATGATGACACAGTGACTGGAGTAGCTTTGGATGGCATTGACCCATTCAGTGTAGCTGTCCTGTGTAGGATAAACAGGCCCAGACTAGGTTTTGGAGACCTTAGAATGTGATCCCATTTTTAGCTCCTTGTTGGAAACAGTTTTTCCATTTCGGCTAAACTAAGAAATGAAAATTTCAAAGAGAAGGGAATATTACAAATTAATATCAGTAATAAAAGATACAACTTGTGCCCCTTAATTCTGAGGGATTTATTCTCCTTAATGAATCATTGACTAGGATGACAGAACACTTCATTAACTTTTTAACTCTCAGGCTTAAGGGTTTTAACATGATAGGTTTTAGCATGAGGGGCAGGAGTAGAGAGAGACTGAATAAAGCATGGACAGGAGCTGATGGTGGCTTTCCCCTTTGGCATCTTACAAACAAGAATGGTGACTGGAGAAAGAGTGAGAAGGGTCAAGTGCCTCTTGCTCAGTAACTCATTTCCATAGTCCATGTCATCAGTTCATCATATCGCTGGGCTCAGACATGTCATTTAGCTTGGGGTTTCTAATGCAATCCTCCAGGACTCTGAAAGCCTCTCTTGAGGCATTGGAACAGACTGATCCTCAGAGCAGCTGTGTCTAGCAGATCTGCTTCTCCAGCTGAAGTTCCTACTCCAGGAAACTGTTATTGGCTAGTATTCTTTGGCTCTAGGTAGATTCCAATGTCAATCTGAACGCCCAGGCAATGAGAAGAAAGGTTAGAAAGTGAAGGAGGGGGAGCTTTCTTTGTTTAAGATCTATATAATCCTGTTATCATAATAAATCCTTTTTGCTTTTTACCTTGGGTCTTTGATTTTAATTTGCATAAGGTTAGTTGTCCCAGACTGTTAGTGTTAAGTGTCTGAAGTGGGATTTGAACTCAAGTCTCTTTTCAGAGCTGATGCTCTGTCCACTGCACCATCTAGTTGCCTTTTTATTACTTTAAAAAGGCTATCTCAGTGTATATGTGGGAGGGGGATTGTGTTTTCTTTTGGAACATGACTAATATGGAAAAATGGATTTCGTGACTTCATATATTTAATTGATATAATTAAGGATTTGTGGGGAGAACACTTCAAATTTTGAATAATGAATGTTAAATTGTTTTATTTAATTAGGAAGTAATAATTGAAATAAAAATATGTATATTCTTTAAAAAAAATTAATAGGACAAGTTGAAAAGGAAGTTTGAAAAGGGGAATCTTTTTGACTAACTGATGGGGGGGCATTAAATAATCAGATAAAAGAAAACTAACAAGCAAAACTCTAAAGGGAAAAATAACAAAGGGAAGGGAGAACTGAGGGTGAGGGGAATAGAGCCAGTAGGAAATGGGTCACCTTAAAAAAGATAAAGCTAGTTAACTAAAGAGACATAGTGGAAAGGGGTGAGGAAAACCAAAACTTTTGTAAAAAGTTAAATTTTGGAAAGAGGAAAATAAACCTAACTCTCACAATTGTAAATGGACTAAATAACACAATAAAAAAGTGACAGGTCAGATAAAAAATCAAAACCCTGAGATCTCTTGCTTACAAGAAATGCATTTTTAAAAACAAAGATATAGAGAGTAAAGACAAAATGAATGGGGAAAAAATTAAATATGCACCAAGTGAATCAAAAAAAGTAGGGGATATAATCATCATATATAACAAAGCAAAAACAGTCAAAAAAAACTAAAAAAAGAAAAATAAATAAACAAAGCAGAAAGGAACCATAAACAATAATCCAGCATCAGAAATAAATTTATATGCTCCAAATGCCTGTTTCCAAATTCATAAAGGAAACACTAACTGAATTATAAGAAAACATAGAGAATAACACAATAGTAATAGGAGACTTCAATATCCCTTTCTCAGTTTTGGACAAAATTAAATTATAAAGCATTCCTAAAGGAAACAAAGAAGATTTTAAGTAATTGGAAGAGTATTTACTGCTTATAACTAGGTCATTACCAATACAATAAAAATGACAATACTACCAAAGTTAACTTGTGTTATTAATGCTATACTAATCTAATTACAAGGGGGACATTTATAGAATTTTATAAAATAATAATAAAATTCATTTGGAAAAACAAGATATCTAGAATATCAAGGAAAATAATGAAAACAAGTAGGGACAAAAGGGAAACAGCATTTCCAGAAATTCAAGTCTTAGCAACTTAGTGTTCGATAAAATAGAAAACAAAATTACCTAGGAAATAACTTATTTGAAAAAGACTGTTGGGAAAATTATATTCTGGAAGACATGAGGTGTAGACCTATACCTTAAACCATATTCTTTAAATATATTTTATTTTGTTTGTTTGGAGAGGCAAGTAGAGTTAAGTGACTTGCCTTGGGTAACACACCTAGGAAATGTTAAGTATCTGAGGCTGGATTTGAATTCAGTTCCTCCTGATTCCAGGGCTGGTGTTCTATCCATTGAGCCAGCTATCTGCTTCTGGAATACATTTTAAATGGATGTGACCTTAATATTAACAATCTTCTAAATCACCCTATCAAATAACTCTCATAGTTGTGGGTAGGAAATATATTTTAAACAAGCAAAGGATAAAAAGCTAAAATATGTAAAATTGATTACATGAAACTAAAAAGTACAAGCAAAATTTACATACATAGGATGAGAAGAGAAATAGTCAAATGAGAAAAACGTTTATACCAAATTTTTTTATAAGAGTTTGGCATCTAAAATATATGAACAATTAATAAGTAAAGTTTATATGACCAGTACATAAGTGGTCAAAGAATATTTTTTTAAATTCTCAAAAGAAGAATCACAAAGATTTCACAACCACATGGAAGAACGCTCCAAATCATTAAAAATAAGAAACATGGAATAAAATAACCATATTGTTTCAACTCAAAAATTTGCAAAAAAGGTAAAAACAACAAAAAATTACAATAGTGTTGGAGGAGTTATGGAATGCTAGGCACACTAATGCATATTTGATGATTCTGAAATGATTCAAACATTTTGAAAAGTAATTCGGCATTATGTAAATAAAGGGACTAAGCTATTCCTACCTTTTAACCTGTTATTGTAGAAGTGTCAAACTTGCAGTTCAAAATATAACTGAGAAATATTTTTTTAAAATAAATAAAAATACAATACAACATAGACAATGCTAATTTGAGGTTTTCTAGGTCAATATATAGCCCACAGGGATCCATTTGTATTTGAGTTTGACATAAACTATATTCCTGGAGTTGCATGCCAAGTAAACTATTAATAAAAAATAGTTACCAAATACACCAAAATATTCATAGGAGTACTTTTTGTGATAATTAAAAATTGGAAACAAAGGAAATTCCTATCAGCTGATAAATGACTAAATAAATTGTGATGCACAGATGTACTGAAATATAATTTAGCTGTAAGAACTTACAAAGCTTGAAACAGAAAAAAAAATTAGAGCAAGTTTCTCTGATGAAGGCTTTTTTGTAAATAAATAGTGAACTGAACCAAAAATTATACAAATAGAAGCTACTCTCCAACTGATAAATGGTCAAAGGATATGAACAAAGTTTTCAGAGGAAGAAATCAGTTATCAATAGTCATATGAAAAATTGCTGTAAGTCAGACATGCAAATACAACTTTGGCATAGATGTATACTCAAAGGAGATCAAAAGAAAAGAACTCAAAAATATTTATAGTAGCTTCAGACAGCACTCTAAATCCATTATCTCTCTCTCTCTCTCTCTCTCTCTCTCTCTCTCTCTCTCTCTCTCTCTCTTTCTCTCTCTCTCTCTCTTTCTCTCTCTCTTTGGTAATGAATAGCATTTATAACATAAATGTGGATCACTGCTCTAAGTATTTCACAATTTTTTTTTTTGCAATTCACAATTTTACAATTTACAATATTGCTATTACCATGTAGATTGTTTTCCAGGTTTTGTTTTCCAGGTTCTGTTCACTTCACTTTGCATCAGTCCATATAAATCTTCCTAGGTTTTTCTGAAATCATTCCCTTCTTACAACACAATAGTATTCCATTACATTTGTATACCATAATTTCTTCAGTTATTCCTTAATAGCTGATGGGCATCTCCTCAGTTTCTAATTCTTTTCCACCACAAAAGAGTTGAATTTGCATTTCTCCAATAATTAGTGATTTAGAGCATTTTTCATATAACTTGATAACTTTGATTTCTTCCTCTGGAAAGTACTTGTGCATATTATTTGACCATTTATTAATGGTGGTGGAGGAAATGCTAAAGAAGAGAGAATTAGGAGTGGAAATGGTAAATAAAATAAAAAAATAATTAAATAAGAATCATGTTTTTTTTTTTTTAAAGAAATTATGAAGATAATGGACACAGAAAATCTCTATATGAATTGATGTAGAATGAAGTAAGCAGAGTCAGAGAAACTTTATAAACAATGATTAATCAATTTAAATAGAAAGAACAATCACACCCCTCCCCAAAGTGAACATAGCAAAATTATTAATGAGAAAATATGAGAGGATGCTAAGCCCTTTCATGGAATTGGGAGGTCCACAGATATAATAAATTACACATTTTCAGACTTTTTTATTGCATTAAGAATTTGTGCTAATTCTTTTATCTTTATTTTCATTTTTTTAAAGTATTATTTGTTATGTGGGATGTCTCTCTGGGAAGGGAAAGAAAAGGAATACTGAGGAAAACTAGGGTGATGTAAAAAAAAAGACCAATAAAAACATAAAATTAAAAAATATATACTTAACATCCAGAGACTGAAGAACAAATAATCTTTATGTTCAAAGCTATCAACTAAAAAGCCTATGAAAACAAATCCTATAAACAAAGGAGAGTACTCTTTCTCAGACTTATTATATTACCCTGAATGGAACACAAAGTTTTGTGAGACTACAACTTACTTCTATTAATTCCTCTTTCTCTCTCTCCCAGAAGGTGGTATTAGCTCTTCATAGAACTTTTTCACTTTCTCGAATGGCTCCTATTGCTCAACTTTTACCACTGCTGTCTTTTGTCACACCATCTCTTTATTCCAACTCTCAGTTCAATTATTTTCTATGGTTCTACTTGTTGAAGATCAGCTCCCAGGACTTCTATCTTTTGAATATTGCTTGCCATTAGCTTAGCTTCAAGAGAAAGGTTGTTTTGTGCTGATTTTTTTTTTTTTTCAAACTCAGCTCACTACAAATGGCTTGCAGACATTCCAAATTAAAGTACACATTCCTCTTTCCTGGTGGAGCAGACTTTGTGTTCTGGCAAAACCAAATTCTACCTGAATCTCATCCAGAAATCTTGTTACACTTACTTAGACTTACTTAGAAGGAGAAAACTAACTATCCTCGCCTTCTTCCAAAATTTCTCAGGAAAATACTTTTGGACTTTTACCACCTGCCAGTTAGAAAAAGAAAATATAAGGAAGATAGTGGCAAACTAGGTTACAGATGAACTTGTATTTACACACACTCACACACACACACAGAGAAACAGAGACAGAGACAGAGAGATATAGACAGAGAGATGGAGAGACAGAGGCAGAGAATTCCTACAGAGAACTTTAAGATGCACAAATCTGAGAAGAAATAAAAAGAATCATTTGTAGAGTCCCCACCCAAATCAAGAATCCTTAAGAAAGTCCTACAGAGACACTGAAATAAGTTAAGGTGAGGTACAGAAAACAGAGTTCAGACAGACCCAAGAGGATTTAGGCAGGTGCAGCTTCCTGGAATGAGCCCAAAAGTTACTAAGATTTCTGAGAAACTAGGAGTTCAGCCATAGGGAACAGACTCAGGATATTCTGGCCTGTTCCAGCACAACACTCCCAGACTGAGACAAACAGCCTTGAGCCCAATCTGAGCCTTCCTTGAAGCCCATGACTACAGGAACTCAGCCAGAGAAAATATTCTTAAGTGGTTCCAATGTTCCAGGCTGAATCAAATAACACTAGAACCTGGCCTGAACCCAATAGCTCCAGAGCCTAAGATAAACCTTCTCCAAAGCCAGGGGATGCAAAAGACTTTTCAAAGAGATCCGCCTTGAACTATTATGGACAGGTCCAGGGAAACATTATTTACTCAATTAGGAGAGATATGCTTTAGATAAAATGTAGCACAAGAAGTTCCCAAAGCTTATAACAGGAGTCCAGCATGGGTATAGCCTTTTAATAGGAGACAGAGATCCCAAGAAAAGTCTAAAT
Organism: Myrmecobius fasciatus; assembly: GCA_023553655.1. Taxonomy (NCBI): domain Eukaryota; kingdom Metazoa; phylum Chordata; class Mammalia; order Dasyuromorphia; family Myrmecobiidae; genus Myrmecobius; species Myrmecobius fasciatus. Next base: position 42,892 of record JAJPUD010002481.1, on the reverse strand, counting down.
TAGGTGGAGGTCCCAGAGCCCTATGGCAAAGGGGACCCCCAGGCAGAGTAGAGTTCCAGAGTTGCCCTGGAGTTACTTGAAGAAGGAATGTAATATGGGTAAAAGTTTCAGAGTTTGACTGAAGTACAGACCACTCCCCTTCCCACACCCAACCTAAGTACTGAAGCTGATGAGATGAGCAAACTAAGGAAAACTTCATGAGAATTGACTTGGTTTAAAGGACTCTCAAGAGGCAGGCAAACCAAGGAAGATGGATAGCAGCTCCGTAATAAATCTAGGTAATGCAACAGAGAATAAAATATATAGGTAATAGAGAGTACCAGGAAGAAATGAAACAAGAGATACAGAATGAAAAAGCTAGAAGAGAAATAGTGACAAGGAAACTTGACATTTAAATACAAATAGTGGAAAGCCTCATCCAAGAACTGAATGCCCTATAAATTAGAATGGGCCAAAAACAAAAACACCATAACAAGATAACAAGAAAAAGTAGGAAAAAAATCAGAGTTTTTAAAACCCAAAAATATTAGAAATAAAATATTTTAATGATCTAGAAAACAATTCAAAGAAAAATAATATAATAATTTTTGGCAGAGCCAAGATGGTGGTGAAAGGCAAAGACAAGCCAGAGCTCTCCCCCAAGCCCCTTCAAATATCTTTAATTTTAATTTTAGATTATTAGATTCTAATTTTATATTATTAATTCATATTTATAAGTATTTTATTGTAATTATAACATTTTTGTTATTTATTATAATAAATAATTTAATAATTATTATTATAATTTTAGATGATTCCAATTTTATCACAAAAAGATGAAGTGAAACAATTTCCTAGTCAAAGACAACTTAAAAGGTCAGGAAAGGACTGGCCCATCAGGTTGAAAGAGAAATGCAGGAGAGAAACGCGCAATCTAGTACAGGCTGCACCAACACAACCCTGGCCTCAGAAAACCAGAAACAGACATCAGGGAAACTGAGTCAGTGGCAGCAGTGGTGGTTTCCAGACCTCTCAGCCCAAAGACCCCAAAAATGACTAAGAAGATGAGCAGGAGATGAAAGCACTAGTGTGAAAATGGGGTACAGTTCAGCCCACGCTATGCCAGAACAGCTCTAGCCCCAGAAAACCAGGAGTTCTTGGGAGTCACTGAATCAGCAGCAATAGCAATAGCAATAGCAATAGCAATAGCAATAGCAATAGCAA
>JAJPUD010002481.1:0-35451 GCA_023553655.1 Myrmecobius fasciatus | reverse complement strand
ACTAACCATTCTTTTCACAATATGTTTCGGGAGTTTGTCATGGAAAATTTAAGCTCAGTGGCCAACAACTCACTAACTCACCTTCCTTCTCTTTTTTTTTGCTTTTTTTGCTGAGGCAATTGGGGTTAAGTGACTTGCCCAGGGTCACACAGCTAGGGAATGTTAAGTGTCTGAGACCAGATTTGAACTCAGGTCCTCCTGACTTCAGGGCTGGTGCTCTATCCACTGTGCCACCTACCTGCCCCTGGAAAGTGTTTTGTAGTTTAGTTCGTATAGTTCCTGACTTTTCCTTGGCAGATAGTTTCCCAAATATTTTATACTATCATCCATTATTTTGAATGGAATTCTTTTTGTATCTCTTGCTGCTGAACTTTGTTGGTAGTATATAAAAATGCTGATGATTTATGTGGATTTATTTTGAATCCTGTGACATTGCTGAAGTTGTGACTTGTTTCTAGTAGTTTTTTAGTTGAGTCTCTAGGGTTCTCTAAGTATACCATCATGTCATCTGCAAAGAGTGATAATTTGGTTTCCTAATTCCTTTAATCTCTTTTTCTTCTCTTATTGCCAAAGCTAACATTTCTAATACAATATTAAATAGTAATGGTGACAGTGGGCAGCCTTATTTCACTCCTGATCTTATCGCAAATGGTTCTAGTTTGTCTCCATTATATACGATGCTTGCTGATGGTTTTAAGTAGATGCTACTAATCATTTTAAGGAAAAGCCCATTTATTCCTATACTCTCTAGTGTTTTTAATAGGAATGGCTGTTGGATTTTATCAAATGCTTTTTCTGCATCTGTTGAGATAATCATATGGTTTTTGTTAGTTTGGCTAATTGATTATGCTGATAATTTTCCTAATATTGAACCAGCCCTGCATTCCTGGTATAAATCCTACTTGGTCATAGTGTACTATCCTGGGGATGACTTTCTGTAATCTCATTGCTAATATCTTATTTAAAATTTTTTGCATCAATATTCATTAGGGAAATTGGTCTATAGTTTTCTTTCTCTGTTTTCACCCTACCTGGTTTAGCTATCAGTACCATATCTGTATCATAGAAGGAATTTGGTAGTATACCTTCTTTCCCTATTCTTTCAAATAGTTTGTATAGTATTGGAATTAATTGTTCTTTGAATGTTTGGTAGAATTCACATGTAAATCCATCTGGCCCTGGAGATTTTTTCTTAGGGAGTTGGTTAATAGCTTGTTCTATTTCTTTTTCTAATATGGGGCTATTTAAATAATTTATTTCCTCTTCTGTTAACCTGGGCAATCTATATTTTTGTAGATATTCCTCCATTTCATTTAGATTATCAAACTTACTGGCATAAAGTTGGGCAAAGTAACTCCTAATTATTACTCTAATTTCCTCTTCATGGGAGGAAAGTTCTCCCTTATCATTTTTGAGACTAACAATTTGATTTTCCTCTTTCCTTTTTCTTATCAAATTAACTAAAGGCTTATCTATTCTGTTGGTTTTTTCATAAAACCAACTCTTAGTTTTATTTATTAATTCAATAGTTTTCTTATTTTCAATTTTATTAATTTCCCCTTTTATTTTTAGAATTTCCAATTTGGTATTTAATTGAGGGTTTTTAATTTGTTCTTTTTCTAGTTTTTTTTTTTTAATAAGCCCAATTCATTGATCTTTTCTTTCTCTATTTTATGCAAGTAAGCATGTAGAGATATAAAATTGCCCCTTATAACTGCTTTGGCTGTATCCCACAAATTTTGGTATGTTGTCTCATTATTGTCATTCTCCTGGATGAAATTATTGATTGTGTCTATGATTTGCTCTTTCACCCATTCATTCTTCAGGAGTTAGATATAAAATTGATCATTTCAATTATATTGAAAAGGGTTTGTACAAGTAAAACAAATGTAGCCAAGATCAGAAAAAAAAGCATAAGGGGGGGGTGATTAGTAGATAAGTCTCACATTTCAAATATATTAAGAAATTTGTCAAATCTATTAGAATATGAGTAATCCCCTATTGATAAATGACCAAAAGATATAAATGGAGAGTTTTCTAATGAAGAAATCAAAACAATTTATACTCATTTGAAAAAATGCTTTAAATCTTTATTGATTAGAAAAATGCAAATTAAGATATTCTTGAAATAGCATTTTGTACCTATTAGATTGGCTAAAATGATTGAAAAGGAAAGTGATAAATTTTGGGGAAGATATGGTAAAAATTGAGACACTCATTTATTGTTAATGGAATTGTGAAGTGATACAATCATTTTGGGAAGCAATCTGGAATTATGCTCAAAGAGTTATAAACCTAACTATACCCTTTGACCCAGAAATATCATGACTTGTCTATTTCCAAAGATGATTAGAGAAAAGGAAAAGAACCTTTATGTTCTAAAATATGTTATAGCAGCTCTTTTTGTGGTGACAAAGAATTGGAACATGCAGGAATGTCTATCAATTGGGAAATGGCTAAACAAGTTGTAGTATATAATTATGATGAAAACTACTGTGCTGTAAGAAATGATGAATTCAGTTATTTTAGAAAAATATGGAAAGACATGCACAAAATAATAAAGAGCAAAATGAAAAGAGCCAAGAGAATATTGTAAACAGTAATAGCAATATTGCTTTAAGAACAATTTTAGGCAAATAAGTAATTTTGACTATTATAAATATCTAAATTAACTTTAAATGACATAGGAAGAAAGACACCGTCTGCATCCAGAGAATTAGTAAATATAAGTAAATATATAGAATAATTGTGTAAATATATGTATATGTGTATATATGTATGTGTGTGCATATGTTTGTGTCTGAAACCCATTTCAAGGTGGTGGGGAGGAGGAAAAAAAAAGTACTTTACTTGATAACTTTTTTGTATTTAAAAGGAATAGAAAAATATACACAACAGATTTTTAGTATCATGGGCAATCATTTTTATTATGTTATGGAAATGCTTTTTAAAAAAATTCCATAAATTAAAAATTAAATAAAAAATTTAAAAAAGAAAATATTCCCATTCTCTATATCCCATCTTCATGTAGGTGCTTATTACAGTCCACTGATGTATTATTTTCCTTTGATGCAAAACAATTATATTTTACCATGTGGAAAAAATTACCTGCACAAGAATAACCAATTTAAGCAAATAAAAAGAATATTAATATGAAATATCTTGATATAATAGCATAAATATGGCAAATATCTGAAATTAAATAAATGGCATGCAGTACACCAGATACATTTCCTTTCTGTGCCATCTTTTCCATTTGATGAAATATACTCATATGCAAGAAGTGACATCAATTGTAAGCCTTGGAGGTGATGGCAGTGGCAGCTCTAACAGCAGCATCCAGAGATGGCAAGAGAATTGAGGAGTTGGTCAAAAAGAGATTATAGGCGACCCATGTGTTAGCAGTGGGTGCCTTACTGCATAGCATTTGATAACTCCACTAAGAAAATGGCCCATTTGAGAAATGCTGTTATTTTAGCAAATAAAAGTCATAACTCAACAGACCTGTAATTAATATTGGAAACAGATGCAACAGAGAGTGAAATAAATGGCCAATAACACAGCATATTCACTCACTTTCTGTGGAATTCTGTGTTTCTATTTGCTATATCACATTATTTGCATGTAAAGCAATGAAATAATTGTGTTATAGGAAAAATTGACTAAATTACCATTCAGTTACTTCAGTAGCTGTTATCAATCAGGCTATGGAATCTTCCATTTTATGTAACATTGTGGCTCTTAGGAGGAATGCCTTTGAGAAGATCATCATGTAGCCTATGAGAATCAAAGAACGTATTCAGTAACTTCAGATACTCCTTGACAAAGAGACTTTTGTTATATACCTCTTTTTTTTAGATAAATTTTTCTGTTATTACACTCATTTGACAGGACTGTTATTTTCCCAATGAAAACAAACAAACAAAATGTTATCTGCTTTTATGAGCATTTCTATAATCAAAGGAAAGCAAACAGTGCTTTCTCAAAGGATGAAATTAGAGACCTCTTTATTCATTTCTTTAGAAAACTTAAGTAAGTAGCCTTTCAGTTTCTGGAGCACCTTCTTCAATTTTCCAATTTTATCACATTGAAATCTGTAAAGCAAGTATTAGGAAACCATTAGAAATGAGAAAAAATATTCTATATGAAGGATTGTGCATAACTAGGTATCTCTTTTATTTTTAAAATTAAACGTATTAAAACATTCCTCATCAAGCCACTGGTATGCTAATCATTATACATTATTAATCATTATTCAAAAGAAGCCAGATTTCTCTCTCAATCCATAATAATGATAGCTTGAGTTCTATTGAGAAAATTATCCACACAAGAACTGGTTTTTCTGTTTTGTTTTTTTTGTTTTTGTTTTTGTTTTTTATTTTTATTTTTTAACAGATAAAACTCTGTGGTAACTTAAAGGACCATGATATAGTGGGTGGTAATAGAGGGGATACTTAAAGTCAAATAAATGACCTACAAAGCACCAGATTCACTCCCTTTTTGTGGTTTCTATTGTCTTGGATACTTTAGAGGTATGGAAAATAAAGAAATATCTTATTGGAAAAGAACACACAGAACTCTCCTTCATTTGCAGAATTTGCATCAATCATGTTGTGGGGCCTTGAACTTCATGCTATATTGCAGCTATTAGGAGGAATTGTAGAAAGCTTTTTAGAAAATTGCTATGTAGTCTTATGAGAATCATAGAGAATTAATGGATTAGAGGGAAGATAAAAGCAACCTTTTTGTTCTTTTTTTCCTTTCCTTTCCTTTTCTTTTTTTTTCTTCAGAAGAAAACTATTGTGGAAATATAAAAAAATCATGTATAATGGGTATTGTATTTCTTGACATCTCATGTATAGGGTAATGAATAGAAGGAAGTAGACAATTTATAAAAAAGAAAAAATGGATATGAAAAGAAAAAAGCATTATCTTGCATTTGGTGAAAGTATTGCTTATAGATGGAATATATGGAATCTAGAATTTGGATATATGGAATTTCCACCATTCAACATGAATGCTTTTTCTATGAGTAAAGTTATACCTAGATATCAAGTATCATGCTGAAGTCAAGCGACTGGCATGGAACATGTCTGTTTCATTTTGGAGAGATAGGGCGTATATTTTTCTCCAGCAATAGCATAGGTTAGTTCAGAGAGCCTTCTAGGAACCTGGTCACAACTCTTTCCTGCCCTAGAATTGTGAGGAGGGGCTCTACTCCACTGTGGCTGTAAAATTGAGTTGTGCTAAAGCAACAGAGTCCTTCCTCAGTGCTTCCCATGAGCTGAGGCCTCCAGAAGCTGCTATTGCCACTGCTGCCCATGGCCACTCTTGGTTTACTGGTTCCCCAAGGCCCTCTCATCCTACTAACAGACCTTTCTTGCAGACATTCCAAGTCACCTTTGGTGTCTCTGGGCTGAGAGATCTAGAAACCACCAGTTACTGATGCTGATTCAGAGGCCCAAGGCCTGTTCCTGCTTTGCTGGGGCTGGGGCTGGGGCTGGGGCTGGGCCTGGGGCTGTACTGGTGCCTGCATGGGAAATGCATGCTAGACTCCTATCCTGCTGCCGCAGACTTTCCTGCTGATCTTCTAAGTTGTCTTTGGCTGGAAAATGTTCTACTCCATCTTTTTGTGTAATCTGACTCTAAAATTTGTTTAGAGTCATTATTGAGAGGAATTTGGAGCAATTTTGGAAAAGCTCAGTGATTCCCTTACTTTACCATCTTGATCTGGGTTAAATTACTTTAATAGAAAATAATCATGTACTGCTTCAAAAAGAAATATCTATAACTCACCTTCCTTTTTGGGAGGATTTTTGTTTAATTGCTTTGTAGAGTCCTCCAAGTTATACCATGTTCATATCATTTTAGAGAATAAAGGAAAAGTATTTGGAAACAGATAATATATAGGAATTAATGTGACTTACTAGGAAAGTGTCCATTACTTGAATTAAATATAATACACTCTTTCTCACCCATTTTTCCCATTTAGTTGTTACTGAAATCAAATGAAACCGGCTTTTTCTTTTCACTAATTGAAATCTTGCCTTTTGTTCAAAAAATTGTTTAGAAAAGTATAACTGGTATTTCAGAAAATGAAAGCCAGTGTTAACTCTCAAGATCCTAATATAGAGGTGGAATCTGAGGAAATATCTGGAATCAAATTAAAGCCCAGTTACTTTCCAGATTCATCACCTTTGTGAGCAAATGATTCTCAATCAGTGGGAAAGATAATGTCTATGTAAACAAAGATACACTGTGAAAGAAAAGGAAGACACTTATTTCTCATTCTTTTTTCTTGTCCCTCATCAAACAGACTTCCAGCCTTTTACTTCATATTACAATGCAGCCTATTGGAAGAATACTGTGAAGGAAATGTCCAATATAGTTTACTGGAATCAAGATAGCTATTAATGACCTATGACATTTCTTGGAAAGGACACTTTGGCTAAGAGCAATTTTAATTTAATTCCACTCAAATTCTTTTTTATTCTCTTTCTTTAGGGAAAAAAATAAAAACCTACCTTTGGTGAAATTTATGTAGATTTGTAGAATCTCAGATAATCAAAATAAGTCCTTTCTCTAATGAATACAGTTTTGACTTACATATCTAGATCAAAGCAAACCATGTTGAAGTCAAGTAATAGGAATAGGAAATAGAAAGTCAAGTTTTATTTTGGGTGGTTATACATTGTTCTCAATCAATGGGATAGGTTACTTCAATGGAAAAAAATGGTTCAGGAAAGCAATCTATGTAATGCTAGTCCCATTTCTGGAGGCCTTCATCTACTTGCCAGGGGGAATCCATAAGTTGTATAAAATTGATAGCTTTAGAAAGAATAGAAAAAAGCGGGCAGCTAGGTGGCACAGTGGATAGAGCATCAGCCCTGAGAGTCAGGAGGACCTGAGTTCAAATTTGATCTCAGACATTTAACTGTGTGATCCTGGGCAAGTTAACTTAACCCCAATTGCCTCAGGGAAAAAAGAATAGAGAAAAGTTATGTAGAATCCGATAATATAATCTATAGCAACTAAAGTGCCTAAATAGGAAACTGGTACATTCTATGAATCAAACATTTACAGTATTCTCTATTGTTCCAACTCAGCCATTATTGAAGTCATATGAATTAGACTTTTTCTCTCAGCTTTCCAATAAAAATCTTGCTTTTTTGTTTAGAAAATTGGCTAGATGGGGAAGGCTAGTATTTCATTAATTAAAACACAGTGCCAACTCTGATACCTTGGTTAGAGTTTACCAAGGTTATTTCACCTTAATAGAGAGATAGAAATTGGAGAGAAGCCTGGATTCCACTAAATGTCCTAGAACTGAATGAATTTAACTCACTTTATGTATTAATGGTTATCAATTAATGGAATTGATTATGTCTATGTAAAGAAAAGTCATACTGCTAGAAAAAAGCAAGACATAAATCTCAACCAGTTTATGCAAACTCTTAAATAAACTGTCTTTCCAACCTTAGAAATGTTGAAGGAGAATCTATTGTAATTAAGGATTTTGATCAATGACTAGGAACATAATTTTTTACTATAGTCCTAAAAATTTAAATTAATTTTGTGGTGATTTTGTTCATTTGAAAGGATTATTCTGTTTATATAGAAAATAATGAGATCCTGCATTTCATGAGACTGACACCATTATGAAAATATGTAGAATCACAGCAAATAAAATAGTGTTTTTTCTAATGACTAAAATAATTAATATTTTTTTTGCATTTTTATTGTTATTCAAGATGTATTACTTCAATATGAATGAATAACATAATAGTCTAGGGAAGCAAAATATATAACATTCATCCAGTTTTTGGATAACCTTCATCTCATTCCTACTGAAGTTCTTCAGATTTGTCATATTAATATCCATATAGAGATTAAAGATAAAGCATCTGGAAACATACAAAATAATTTACAGGAATTAATGGGCCTAACAAGAAATTCAGTTCATTTCTTGAATTAAATACATTATCACTTTCCTCATTCATTCTTCCAGTTTGGGTTATCTTTGCAGTCAAATAAAGCTAGTTTGTTTTTTCTCAATCTATGAAAATAAAATCTTGACTTCTGTGGCAGAAACTGTTGTCTCAGCAAATAAATCATATCAAAGTGAAAATTGTTTGTTTCCTGAAGCCAGATTAAAGGACTTCAACTCAACTGTTTTACTCCCACTATGTATGTATCATCCCCAATAGATATGGAGTTATTTACTATTAAAAGAAAACAATGTTTTTAGGAATATACTAAAATTTAATTCTGTTTCAGATTCTTGAAAATCATGATTACAAAAGTCTAGGAGACTTCTGTCTCATGTCATATTGTAGCATATGAAAAATTATGGAAATGATGCAGAAACAACACAATACAGTCTGTCAGTATGATTTAACATGAGGAGTCATCTGGGACATTTCTGGAAACATATACATTTTCTACATTTTGTTTGGTTCACCACAATTTTGTCATTATTGCAATTATCTGAAAGTATTTCTTTCCATCAAGAAAATTAAATTATATTTAATTCTATGAAATTGCTGCTTAACAAGAATTTTTTATATACCAGTCAATTTCTAAGGATAAAGAGGCATACTTCTATGACTATTTCTTGTTGATGTCATGTAATGAGCCTGAAAATCACTGGTTTTATTACCACTGGGTTTGTATTGTTCCTAATAAACAGGCCAGGCTAATTCCATTGAGATCAATTAGATTGTTATTTTCCTTCATTTTGGAAGAGGACCAATAATATCATAAGTAATGTATTGACTTGTGCATGAATTAGATTTAAGTGAGGCAAAGTTGCACAGACATCAGTCTCACTCATTCTTCCAGGGTCATTAAAATCCATTGGTAGGACAAAAATCAAAATGACTGCCACTGGTTTGGGATATAATGGTTGAGTTAAGTTTGTTGTTTGAGTTTGATGTCTGACTAATCTCTAAATCCACAGGGTCAAGTAACATTGGACACAATTGAACAACTAATAATATTGCTGAGTCAAAGCATATGCAGGGTTTCAATAATCCATTGTGTATATTACCAAATTAGTTTTTATAATGGTTGGAATAGTTCACAATCCCACAACAGTTTATTATTGTACCTATTTTATCTCATTCCTTTCAGTATTTATCATTTCTGGTAAATATGAAGTGGTACCTCAGAGTTATTTTAACTCACATATTTCTCTAATCAATAGTGATGTAGAAAATTTTTTATTTGACTAAAGATATCTTTGATTTCTTCTTTTGAAAACTATCTGTTCATATCCTTTGATCTTTATTAATAGAGAATGGCTCTTATTTTTATAAATTTATCAGAATTTCCTATATATATTTTTTAAATGATGTCTTTATCAAAGAAACTTGCTGGAAAATTTTTTTGTTACTTCAATGTCTATGATGCTTTTAGAAAAATGTGCACTTTCTTGATTATCTCTTTCAATTAGGTCTGTTTTTGCTTTTGTTTTGTCTGATTACTACCCCTGTCTTTTTTCAGTTGAAGCATCTTAGATTTTGTTTTTGTTTTATTTTTGTAGACTTTTAAAAATTAAAGCTTTTTTATTTTTTAAAAAAATGTGTATAATTTTCAACATTCACCCTTGTAAAACCTTATGTTTTATTTTTTCCCCTCCCTTACTCCTACTAGATGGCAAGTAATCTTTCCCCCTCCCTTATATGACAAGTAATCCAATATGTGTTAAATATGTGCAATTCTTTTATATATATTTCCACAATTACAATGCTACACAAGAAAAATCAGATCAAAAGAAAAAATGAGAAAGAAAACAAAATGCAAGCATTGTTTTTATTTTAACCCTGCAAATATCTTTCTGTTTCAAGTGTGTCTCTTGAAAAAAAAAAATTGTTTGATTTTTAGTTTCTAATCCATTCTTCAATCTGCTTCTATTTTATGGGTAAATTCGTCCCATTCACATTCACAGTTATGATTACTAACTGGGTATTTCTCTCCATCCTATTTTTTTTCTGTTTTATAATTTTCTCTTTTTATCCTATCCTCCTCAAGAATCTGTTTTGCTTCTGACTACTGCCTCCCTTAATTTATCCTCCTTTTTATTATTTCCCTACCCCTATTATATCACTTATCCACTCCCCCTCCTATTTCCTTGTTGGGTGATGTAGGTATCTTAGTGTATTCTTCCCTCTGTAAACCAGTTCCACTGAGGTTCAAGGATTGCCTTCCTCCCTTATGTTCCCCTCCACTATAAAAGGTCATCCTTGCAATGCCTTTTTAATATGAGACTTTTGTTATAACCTACATTTTGTTGAAGCTACTTTCAATTAACATCATGGCTGATATCCTAGGATTTTCAACATAAATCATGATATCATTAGCAGTAATGATAATTTTATTTCTTCTTTACCTATCTTTATACCTTTAGTTTCTTTCAGTTGCCTTATTGCTAGCATTCCCAGAATTCTATGAAATAATGGTGGGGAGAGAAGAAATTCTGGCATTACTGTGGTGTTTATATTCTAGTGTGTCATTGAATATGTTTGTTTTTTATTTTAGATGATATTCTTTATGATATATTTTTAAAAGTCCCCTATTCCTATTCTTTATAGGGTTTTTTAGAATAAATAAATCTTGTAGGCTGCTTAAGGTTTTTTCAGCATCTGTTGAGACAATAATGTGGTTTTGCATATTTTTGTTTTCAATATTAATTACTTTGCTTTCTTAATGTTGAACCATCTTTGCATTCTAAGCATAAATTCAAGTTGATAATAATTAATTAATTGATTTCTTGGATAAATAATTGTAGTCTGGCAGGATTTTATTTTTAAAATGTTAGCTAGATAATCAATAGTGATATTGGCTTTTAGTTTCCCTATGCTTTATACTTCTCTGGTTTAATTATATTTGTTTTGTAAAAGGAATAAATTAGGATACTTTCATTCTCAATTTTTAAGAATAAATTTTGTAATTTTGGGCTAATATTCTTTAAAAGTTTTTTTTTAATTTTAAGTTCTTTTAAAGCATTCTCTTGACTAACATCAAATTTTTCTCTTCGGCAATTCTATAATATATAACTCTATTTCTTTTCTGGGATTGTGTTAATATCTTTATTTAGCCTTTTGTTAGGTTGGGTAGTTTATATTTTTAAAGACATTCCTTTATTTTTTGTGTTCTCATGTATTAGTATGTAACTATGTGTGATAGATTCTGAGAATTCTTTATATTTCTTCAGGTTGTGTTGTAATTTTTATCTTGTTTGGTTGATATTTTCCTGATATTATGTTCTACTTTCTTTTCAATCAAGTTGGCAGATGGTTTGTCAATTTAGAAGTATTTGCAATATTTTCATATTTTTCTAGTTTATCTAATTTCCTCTGATTTTAATATCCTCTTCTATAGTTGTTTTTAGGTTTTCTTATTTGTTAACTTTCTAACTTTTTATTTATTTTTTAATTAAAGTTTTTGATTTTCAAAACATATACATGAATAATTTTCAACCTTCACTCTTGCAAACCTTGTGTTCCAAATTTTTTTCTCTCTTCCCCTAACCCCCTTCCTAGATGGCAGTAATTCAATATATGTTAAACATGTGCAATTCTTCTATACATATTTCCACAATTATCGTGCTGCACAAAAAATATTAGCTCAAAAAAAGAAAAAAATGAGAAAGAAAACAAAATGCAAGCAAACAGCAATAAAAAAGGTGAAAATATTATGTGATCTCCATTCATTCCTCAAAGTCCTCTCTCTGGATGCACATGACCCTCTCCATCATTAGTCTCTTGGAATTGGACTGAATCCCCTTATTGTTGGAAAGAGGCAAAATCCATCACGGTTGATCATCATATAATCTTCTTGTTACTGTGAACAATGTTCTTTTGGTTCTTCTCACTTCACTTAGCATCATCATGTAAGTCTCTCCAAGCCTTTCTGAAATCATCCTGCTGGTTGTTTCTTACAGAACAATAATATTCCATAACATTCATATACCATAACTTATTCAGTCACTCCCCAACTGGGCATCCACTCAGTTTTCAGTTCCTTGTCACTATAAAAAGGGCTGCTATCAACATTTTTTTGCACATATGGGTCTCTTTCCCTCCTTTAAGATCTCTTTAGGATACAGACCTAGTAGAGACATTGCTGGATCAAAAGGTATACAGTTTGATAGCTCTTTAATCCTCTCTTTTTCTATATATTTATTGCATGTTTAGAGAGATATGATTTCCCCTGGTATATTGTTTCATCAATTATCATTTTCTTTCACAAATTAATTGATTCTCTCACTTATTTTTTTGAATTGTTATTTAGGATTTGATTCCTTATTTAAAATAATTAACTCCATTTGAATTTGTGTCTTTTGTTTGTGATCCGTGAATTGATTACGATTTTTTAAATACTGTGCTTTGTAAAGGATATATTTCCTAATTCTGTTTTTTATATTGTCTTTATGCTTTACTAGATGGTCAATTTTTTTTATTAAAGCTTTTTATTTGTATAACATATGTATGGGTAGTTCCCCAACATTGATATTTACAAAGCTTTCCATCACAAATTTTACCCCCAGTCCCCTTCCCTCCCCTAGATGGCAGGAAGTCCACTACATGTTAATAATGTTGAAATGCTTGAGAAGTTATGCAAGAAAAATCCTATCTACAAGAAAAAAAAAAAAGAATCAGAGGAAGGCAACACAATGCAAGCAAATGTCAATAGAGATCATGAAAATGTTACGTTGTGTAGATGGTCAATTTTTGTAAAAGTTCCGTGAGAGACTAAAATAAATATATTCTTTATCAATCCCATTTAGAAGATACTTTAATTTACCTTTTTTCCTTCTAGAATTTCAAAAATTGTTTCATTTTCCCCCTTTTCTTTCTGTTAGACTTATCCAAAACAAAGAGGGGTATTTCCTGCCATTGGCATTTTACTATCTATGTCTTTTTATAATAAAGTTAATATTTCATATATAAATTTAGATATAGTTGAAGCATGTAAGTTTAATATCAATGTTGGTTTCTTGTCTATGTTTCTTTTCAATATGCTGTCTTCTTGCTTGTCCTTTTTTGTATTTTATATTTTGTTTTGACTTTGTCTGATAACATGATTGTAACTTCTGTTTTATTTATTTATTTATTTTTTAATTTACCTGATGCATAGGAAATATTTCTTAGCCGTAATTTTATGTGATTTGTTTTTTAAATGTGTTTATGGTAAGCAACAGATTGTGCTTTTTTTTTAAACTCTTTTTTCTTTCAGTTAAATATTTAAGTAAAATTACCCTTCTATTCCTTTTTTTTTTTTTTTTTTTTTTTCTGAGGCAATTGAGGTTCAGGGCTGGTGCTCTATCCATTGTGCCACCTAGCTGCCCCTTCTATTCCTTTTCAAATTATTTTGTCTATTAGTTCTATAATTTCATTTTGTGCATTTTTTCCTTAATTAAAAAAGATCTTCTATTTGTTTTTTTCTTAGTTTGTATTTAGATTCAAAAAATACATTTTAAAGAGATCTTTTCTTATTCTCTTTATTATTTATCTTTTCTTTCTGTTTATTCTAGGATTTTATTTCTTCGATCCATGGCCTTTTTTTATTTGATTAGTGTTCTTTAGTCTTTGTATTCCCCATGGATAAAGCTTCTAAGACACCTATTTTGTTTTCTTATAGTTTCTGTTATTGCCTTGTACATTTCCTTTGGCACCCTTTTTACTCTTGTGCCTCATTCACATACAGGATTCTCATTCCTAGGTGAGGGAGAGAATACTATCCCATGGCAAGAGTTTGAACGTGCAGATCATTTTTTACTCTAGCCATCCTTGTGGTCACTTTCCCCTCATTTTCCTTTAAATTTCTTCCCTAGGTTCATACTTTCCTACTTTTTTTTTGGAGGGGGTGTCTCTAGGAGCTCTGGTTCCTATGTTCTACAATAGAATAAATGGTCTCTCTAATCATCAAATCACTATAGATTATACCCTTTGCAAGGTTCCCTATCCTTTTTTAGATTATCATCTCTCTTTTTCCAAGAAAGCATTCATCAGAGGTACACTCTACTGATGTAACTGAATCAAGATTTCCTCCTTTCTTTCTCCCCCTTTTCAATCCATTCTTTTGCCTCTTGAGCTATTGTCCTATAGACTGTGTTCTTGCTGAGAAACTATAGGAGTTATTTTCCCTTCATTGTTATCCTTTGACTTTATTACAATATATCACATATTCCTCTGAGACTTCTTTCATGAGCAAAAAAGGGGCTAAGAAATAAGTTTTAAAAAATGAATACAAAATCAGAAGGAACTAAAAGATAAACTGTCTACATTCTAACATGTAGGGAATAATGTGTCTATCCCCTCAAAACTTTATCATTATCAGAGATGATAGACACTCTAATTAGGCAGAGAACAGTAGTAGTAGCTTTGTTATGTTCTTATGATCTTAAAGGAATAATGAAAGGGAACGGAAGAATACAGTAAAGAGAGGAATACTGAAGAGAGGGGAATTATGGGGAAATTATGTTACAAAATTGGAATGTACAAATAGAAATCTATGCAAACAAAAAGGAAGGAATGAGGCTTAAACATGGGGAGCATTTGAACCTAATTTTCATCTGAATTGGACAAAGAAGTTCATATTCATATACAGTTGAAGAAAAAAAATATTCCATTCAACAGGGTTACAAGAGGGAAAAATATAGAAAAAGGAAAGCTAGAGTTGGGTTTCAAAGAAGGGCTTACAAGGGAAAAGAAAGGTTAACAATTTGTTAGTAGGCTTTGGGTGAGAGAAATAAATGGACAGAAGTACAAAAATAAATTTTACCAAACTTAGAGTACTGGTATTGAGCTCAACTCCCATTACTACTCTCTTGTTCTTTATAAAGAGAGAGAAGGAAACAAGAAGAAAGAAAAATATAATAGAATAGGATGGAGAGAAAGACAGAATTAACAATCATAACTGTAAAATGTGAATGGCATGAACTTATTCATAAAACAGGAAAGGATAGATGTATTAGGAAGAAAAATTCAATGTTATGTACAAGAAATACAGTTGAAATATGAATAGACATAAAGAGTTAAATAAGGGGCTGGAGCAATATCTATTACACTTCAAGTGAAGTTCTGATCTCTGATACAATGATAGAAAGAAATAGATTTAATTAACAGAAATAGAGAAACTACATTTAGCCAAAAGGTAAAAACTAAACATATATGTGCCAACTGGTATAGCTTCTAAATATTTAAAGGAAAAGTCAAATGAGTTAGAGGGAGAAATAGTAAAATTATAATGGTGGGGAAACAGTTTACTTTTCTCAGACAAATCTTACCAATAGAAATAAATTAAAAAGACATGAAGGACCTGAATTGATTTCTTTTTATTTTTAGATATGACAGAAATATTGAATGGAAATAGAAAATCTTATATGCCATCACCACAAAAATTGACCACCATGAAACTCAGAAAAATGCAGAATAGAATATTAAATGCATTTTTGCAAATCTCAATGCAGTAAAATATATTTAATAAATAATCACTGAAAAACTTAAAAATGAATTGAAGAATAAATAACTTAATCCTAAAGAATGGGAAGGTCAAAGAACAAACCAAAGAGACTGGAATTAATTTGATTAAAAATACTAACAATAATAAGAAAACTACCAACACTTTGGGAGTGCAACCAAAGTAGTCCTTAAGAAAAATATTTAAAAAAAAAATACTTTCATCAATAAAGAAAAAAGGAGATCAATTAAGGGCATACAATTTTTTAAAAAATGGAAAATTAAAAAAAACCCCTGAAAACCAAAGGTTATCAAAATTGAGAGGAAAAAAATCATCTAATTAATAAATAAAACTAGAAGCTTTTTTAAGGAAGTAAAAAAGAATAGATTAAACCATTAGTTAACTTTTTTTTTGGAAACTACACCGTCGTTGTTTAGTCGTGTCTGACTCTTTGTGACTCAATTTGGGGTTTTCCTGGAAAAGATACCGGAGTAGTTTGCTATTTCCTTATCCAGTTCATTTTACAGAAGAGGAAAGTGGAGGCAAATGAAGATTAGAAACTTCCCAAGATTACCAGATAGGAAGCGGAAGCTTCCAAAATTACTACATAGGAAGCGGAAATGTGAATGTTGCCGACGCACACCTGGCTTTGTGAGTCTTGTAATTAGTGCTTTGCATTCTGGGGGACGGCTCTCTGAGCTCCAGCATCTTTCCCTCCCAGTTGGGCATCCACTGGCGCGCTCCCTTCTGCAGTCGGTGAGTGGGGCTGCTCTTCTAAAACAACGCATAACAGAAAATCTTTAAGAATGCAGGTTAGGTCAGACGGTGATAAGAGATGTAAAGGCTGAGGGATAATTCTCTTGAGATCTAGGAAGGTTTCGTCCATTCTGAGCTTTATCTCCTGGAAAAGGTAGGATGTGTGTCGGCAGGCAGCTGTTTGAGCTGGGGTAGGCTGTTCCAAGCATGGGAGGGCATCTTGGTTAGAGAGGAGTGCAGATGGCAGAACAGCTTTGTGAGCTGCTACGTAACGGCACGACATTAGTATTAAAGGAATATTGAAGCCAGGTTGCTAGGAGATTTTAGGGACCCCTTTTTTGAGCGGGGGAGTGATATGTTTACAAATTGATATGTTCGTGTATATGCATTAAAATGGTTATTTTAAGGCAGCTCTACAGGAACGATCATCCCCTTTCACTATTCTATTTACAATTGCTCCATATCAAAACACCTGCCATTTCTCTCTCTGACCATAACCTTGGATTATTCCATCTGCCTCTATGCTATATCTCCCAAAATGTATTATTAGCCCACAATGTGATTGTCAATTCCTCTACTCTTTGTTATTTTTTCCTTATTAACAACTCTGCTCTCTGATTTCACTTTTCCTCCCTTCTCAGTGTCCCTCCTTTAATTTCATCTTTACTCAGACATTACACAGTACTTTCAAATCTCTTGGCCCTTTAGCTTGCTGTTAACTTATTTCTTGTCTACTCCCAACTTTGGATTTCTCCCATCATCTACTTCATCCCCTCTCCCTTCTGCTCATATGCTAATTGGAAATAAGTCACATTCCTAAGCCAACTGGATATTACAATTCATATTATCTAACTTCAACTGAACCTTCTGTGAAACAAGCTTATTGTTTGTCCTTTGTTCTTGAAGACATGACAATTTTATCACTGAAATCTTCCAAGATATCTTGGGATTTAGAGCTAGCATCATGCTTAAATCCAAATCACTTTGGCTCTCTTTGACTGACCAATTGACCAGTAGGTCCTAGCCAACCCCAACTTTATCTTTGGGCCATGATTGGCTCAGAATGAATTGAGCAATTGTTTCTGTTTTGGCCCAAAACCCTGAGGGTCTTCCCTTCCCAGATTGATTGATTGATTGATTTTTGACTAGGTAAAAGAGGTCATTCTTTACCTCATTTTTTTACCTAGTTTAATCACTGATTGGTTGTTACCTTTTAAAACTTTAGCTTAAAAAGGCCTAAATCTCCCAAGGCCATTTCCAGATGACCTGATCTGTATTTTGTCCAAAGGAGAAGGTGAGGCTAGTGACTTTGCACAGCCTTCCCTCACTTAAATCCATTTCACTTGCATGTCATAGAAATACCTTCCTGATGTCCTGGGCCTCTTGCTCCTATCTGCCTCAGTTCTTCATCTGTAAAATAGGGACACATTGGAGAAGGAAATGACAAATGACTCAAGTAGTTTTGCAAAGAAAATGCCATGCTCATGAAGAGCCTCTTTCTACCTCTTCAAAGAAGAGTTATAGGGTGTGCTTTCTGTTGGGGGCCATGCTTGTTCTTTATAGTTTCACATTAATCTCAAATTGTTTTATTGTTCTTTCTATTTTCATTGTTATAGTTATTATATATGGTTTGATTTTTTTTTGGCTCTTACCTCATTCTACATTAGTTCATATAAGTCTTTCAATATGTATCAATATTTAAAATATTTTATTTTAAAAATTTTAATTATTTATTTTTTAAACTTTTTTTTCTTCTGAAATTTTAACTTCCAAATCCTTTTCCTCCTTCCCAATCCTTTCCCACTTGCAGGGAAGGCAAGATAAGTGATATCAATTATACATGTGAAATCATGTAAAACTCATTTTCAAATTAGCCAAAAATTTTTGCTATTTTTTAAAAGCAAGAATAAAGGAAAAATTATATTTCAGTTTGCATACAGAGCTAATCAGTTCTCTCTCTGGAGTTGAGCAGCATTTTTTCGTCATAAATCCTTTGAAATTGTCTTTATAATGATCAGAGCATTATAATGATGAGAGCCCTATATTGATCAGAGCAGCCAAGTCTTTCATAGTTGATCATCATTACTACATTGCTCTTACTATGCACAATGATCTCTGTTCTCACTTCACTTTGCATCAGTTCATATGTCTTGCTATGTTTTTCTGAAATTACTTGCTTATTGTTTCTTATAGCAAAGTAGTATTCCTTCACAATCTTACGCCACAATTTATTTGGCCATTTTCCAATTGACGAGCATCCCTTCAATGTCCAATCATAAAATTTTTTAAAATCCAATTTATTACCAAAAAAAGTATATAAATATTTTTGAATATACAGATTCTTTTTTTTTTTTTCTTTAGGATCTAGACCTAGTGGTAGTACTGCTGGGTTTGTAGCATTTTATAACCCTTTGGGTATACTTACAAATTGTCTTTTCATATGGTTGGACAGTTCACTGCCACACCAGAATATTCATTAATATATCTATTCTTCCCTAATCCCCTTTTACACTTATCATTTCTGATAGGTGTAAAGTGATACTTTAGAGGTGTTTTAATTTTCATTTATCTAGTCAATAGTGATTTAGAGTATTTTTTCATTTTTCATTCTATGTTTTGTCTTGTATTTATCCCTTGACCATTTATCAGTTGGGGAATGTCTCTTATTTTTATAAACTTAATTTAGTATATATTTGAGGAATAAGGACTTTATCAAGAACATTACTTTGGAAATTTTTTATATTACTTCATTGTCTACTAAATTACTATTTAGCATAATACAATTTCCCTAATTTATTTCTTTTAATTAGGTCTGCTTTTACTTTTGCTCATGATTGCTACCCCTGCCATTTTTACTTCAGCTGAGTTATTATTATTAGATTCTGCACCAGCACTTTATTTTAACCCTACCTATGTCTTTCTGTTTCAATTGTATCTCTTGGAAAACAACAACAACAACAACAACAAAAAACCACATATTGTTGGATTCTGGTTTCTAATCCATTCTGCTATTTCTATTTTATGTAATCATAAAATCTCATCCTATACACTTTCACATGATTATTAACTGGGTCTTTCCCTTCATCTCATTTTCTTCTGTTTCTTCCTCACCCCCTTTTATCCTTTCCCTCCTCAAAAGTCTATTTTGTTTCTAACCACTGCCTCCCTTAATATATCATCCATTTTATTACTTTGTTCTCCATAAATATATAGATGAGAGCAAAGTTAGGTTCAAGCATTGCCTGCAATTCCTTCACACACACACACACACACACACACACACACACACACACACACATTTTCACTTCCATTATAAATCTCTGCCTTGTGTGCCTTTTAAAGGTGAGAAAAATTTCTCCATTCTGCCATTTCCTTCCCTCCTTCTCTCAGTACATACCTGTTTTTCATCTCTTCATTTTTTTGGAGATCATTTAAACATAATCAATTCAAACCCATGCTCTCTATCTATGTACACTCCTTTGTAACTATCCTAATAATGATAATATTCGTAGAAGTTACACGTATCATCTTCCTAGATAGGATTGCAAATAGCTTAACCTTTTTTTTTGATTCTCTTATGATTACTCTTTCATGTTTACCTTTTTTGTTTCTTTTGAGCCTTCTGTTTAAATGTCACATTTTATATTCAGTTTTGGCCTTTTCTTTAGGATTGTTTGAAAGTCCTCTATTTTACTTACATGAACTGATGCAAAGTGAAGTAAGCAGAACTGGAGAACATTGTACACAGTAATAGTAATATTATACAATAATCTATCTGTGAATGACATAGCTGTTCTCAGCAATAAAATGATCTAGGACAATTCCAAGGGACTTTTGATGAAAAATGCTGTCAAATTGTAGAGAAAGAACTGAGGGAGTCTGAATACAGATCAAGCATACTACTTTTCATTTTCTTTATTTTCTGTTTTGTTTTTAGATCTGTTTTCTATTACAACATGACTAATATGGAAATGTTTTGCGTCATTGTTTATCAAATTGTTTACAATCTCAGAAAAGAGGGGAGAGGGGAAAGAAGAGAAAAAATTGGGACTAATTTTTTTTTTATTATTTTATTTGCATAACATGTGTGGGTAATTCTTCAACATTAACCCTTACATAGCTTTCTGTTACAAATTTTCCCCCCAACTCCCCACCCCTCCCATAGATGGCAGGATATCCACTACATGTTAATTATGTTAAAATATTGGCAAATTGAATATATGTATACATATTTCCAAACTTATCATTGTTGTGCAAGAAAAATCTTATCTACACAAAAGATATATCAGATAAAGGAAACACAATGTAAGCAAACATCAATCAAGGAGTATGAGAATGTTATGTTGTGGTCCACATTTCTCATCCCTCTCTCTGGGTGTATATGGTTTTCTTCAGTGAACAATTGGAGGTGGTTTGAAACATTTCATTGTTGAAGAGAGCCATGTCCATCAGAATTGATCATCTATAGTACTGTTGTTGCTGTGTATAATGATCTCCTGGTTCTGCTCATTTCACTCAGCATCAGTTCATGCAGGGACTAATATTTTTTAAAAAATCAATGTAAAATTGTTTTAACATGTAATTATGAAAAATATTTTTAAAAGGAAAGTCCTAGGGGCAGCTAGGTGGCGCAATGGTTAGAGCACCAGCCCTGAAGTCAAGAAGACCTGAGTTCAAATCTGATTTTAGATACTTAATATTTCTTAGCTGTGTGACCTTAGGCAAGTCACTTAATCCCAAGTGCCTCAGCATAAAAAAAAAATCCTCTATTTCTATTTTTTTCCTCTCCTGGATAGGTTATTCTTTGTTGTAATCTCAGATCCTTTGCTGATATGATATTCCAATCCCTCTCCTTTTTTTTTTTTTTTTAAAGCATGGAAGCCACTAAATTTTGTGGGATCCTGATTGTGGTGCCACAAGATGTGATTCGTTTCTTTCTCGCTGCTTGTAGTATTTTCTCTTTGATCTGGGAGTTCTGTAATTTGGTTATAATATTCCTGGGAATTTTCATTTGGGATCTCTTTTGAGAGATGATAAGTAGATTCTTTCAATTTCTTTTTTACCTTCTAGAACTAAGATATCAGGGTTTTTCTTGATAATTTTTTCAAAGATTATATCTGGGTTGTTTCTTTGATAATAGCTTTCAGATAGCCCAGTAATTTTTAAATAATCTCTCCTTGATTTATTTCCCAAGTCAGTTGTTTTTTCCATGAGATATTTCATATTTTCTTCTATTTTGTCATTCTTTTGATATTGTTTTATTGTTTCCAGATGTCTCATAGAGTAATTAGTTTTCACTTGCCCAATTCTAATTTTAAGCAGTATTTTCCCCAAATATATGCAAAGATAATTTTCAACATTTACCTGTGAGAAACCTTGTGTTCAAATTTTTCTTCCTTTCTCCCTCACACTGTCCTACCCAAGAAACAATCTATTATAGGTTAAACACATGCATTTCTTCTAAACATATTTCCACATTTGTCATGTTGCATTAGAAAAATCAGATCAAAAGAGAAAAAAATGAAAAAGAAAAAAAATACAAGCAATCAAAACTAACAACAACAACAAAATGGTGAAAATACTATGCTTTGACCCACCTTCATTATCCATAGTTCTTTCTCTGGATGCAGATGGCATTTTCTATTTGTTGTAATTGACTCATTCTTGAGAAGAGCCAAGTCCATCACAGTTGATCATCACATAATTTTATTGTTACTATGTACAATGTTCTCTTGATTCTGCTCACTCCATGCTTTTCTGAAATCAGCCTTTTCATTATTTCTTACATTCATATACTGTAAATTATTCAGCCATTTGCCTACTGAGGGTCGTCCACTTAATTTCCCATTTCTTGCCACTACAAAAAGGGCTGCTACAAACATTTTTGTACATGTGGGTTCTTTTTCCTCTTTTATGATCCTTTGGGATCATAAAAGATCCAGTAGTGATACTGCTGGATCAAAGGGTATGCACAATTTGATAGCCATGTGGGCATAGTTTCAAATTGTTCTCCACAATGATTGGATTAGTTCACAACTCCACCAACAAAGCATTAGTGTCCCAGTTTTCCCAAATCCTCTCCAACATTTATTATTATCTTTTCCTGTCATCTTAGCCAGTCTGAGAGGTACCTCAGTGGTACCTCAGAGTTGTCTTAATTTTTTTTTTTTCTGAGTCATTTGGGGTTAAGTGACTCCCAGGATCACACAGCTAGGAAGTGTTAAATGCCTGAGACCAGATTTGAACTCTGGTCCTCCTGACTTCAGGGCTGGTGCTCTATCCACTGCACCACCTATCTGCCCCTCAGAGTTGTCTTAATTTGCATTTTTCTCTAATCAGTAGTAATTTAGAGTATATTTTCATGTGACTATAAATGGCTTTAATTACTTCATCTGAAAATTGTTCATATCCCTTGACTTTTTATCAATTGCGGAATGGCTTATAGTCTTTTAGATTTGAGTCAGTTCTCTTTATATTTTAGAAATAAGGCCTTTATCAGAAACACTGATACATTCCCCGCCCCCCCCCCCAGCTTTCTGCTTCCCTTCTAATCTTGACTACATTGATTTTGTTTGTGAAAAAACTTGTTAACTTAATCTAATCACAATTATCCATTTTACATTTCATAATGTTCTCTAGTTCTTTGGCCATAAATTCATCTTTTCTCCACAGATCTGAGAGATGGATTATCCCCTTATTCTCCTAATTTGCTTATAATATCACCCTTTATGTCTAAATCATGAGCTCATTTTGAACTTAGTATAGGGTGTTAGGTGTTGGTCAATCAATATCTAGTTCCTGCTATACGATTTTCCAGTTTTCCCAGAAATTTTTGTCACCTAGTGAGTTCTTATCCCAGGGGCTGGAGTCTTTGGGTTTATCAAACAGTAGATTACTATAGTCATTGACTTGTTCTTGTGAACCTAACCTATTCCACTGATCAACTACTTTGTTTCTTAGCCAGTACCAAATGGTTTTGATGACCACTGTTTTATAATATAGTTTTAGATCTGGTACAGTGAGGCTATCTTCCTTTGCATTTTTTTTTCATTAATTCCCTTGAAATTCTTGACCTTTTAATTCTTCCAGGTAAATTATTTTTTCCAGCTCCATAAAATAATTTCTCGGCAGTTTGAGTGTTATGTCACTGAGTAAATAGATTAATTTAGGTCAAAATGTCATTTTTATTATATTAGCTCAGCATACCCATGAGTGCTTGTTATTCTTCCAATTGTTTAGATCTAACTTTATTTATGTGAAAAGGGTTTTATATTTGTGTGTATATAGTTTCTGGCATTGTTTTGGCATGTAGATTCCCAAATATTTTATATTAGCTACAGTTATTTTAAATGAGATTTCTCTTGCTGTTGGGCTTTGTTGGTAAAACATAGAACTGCCAATAAATGGATTTATTTTATATCATGCAACTTTGCTAAAGTTATTATTTGTTTCTAGTAGTTTTTAATTGATTCTTCAAGATTCTGTAAATATACTATCATATTCTTTGCAGTAATGGTTTTGTTTCCTCGTTACCTACTCTTAATTCCTGCAATTTCTTTTCTCTTATTGTTAAATCTAACATTTCTAGTATAATATTGAGCTATAGTGGTGATAATGGACAATCTTGTTTCAAAACCCTGATTTTATTGGAAATACTTCTAGCTTATCCCCATTACATGTAATGCTTGCTGATGGTTTTAGATAGATGCCACTTCTCATTTTAAGGAAAACTCCATTTATTCTTATGCTCTCTAGTGTTTTTAATAGGAATGGGTGTTGTATTCTATCAATTTTTTTTGCATCTATTGAGATAATCATATGATTTCTGTTGGTTTGGTTATTGATATAGTACATTATGCTTAATTAGTTAAAATTTTAAAACCATTTGACTTCCAGTTCTCTCTGTCCTTCACATCCCCCTTTCCCGAAGCAAGTAAGCAGTTTGATATAGGTTATATGTGTTCAAAATGATATGATTTTTAACATTTAAGATTGTATCCATTTTGAATTTATGTATTCTCACACCACAAAGTTGAGAATAACCTTCCTTGATTGTCTTTTTAAGCTACATTTTTTAAATTTATTTTTTCTTAAAAAATTTTTTTTATTAAAGCTATTTATTTACAGTACATATGCATGGGTAATTTTTCAACATCGACCCTTGCAAAGCCTTCTATTCCAAATTTTCCATCCTTCCCCCCACCCACTCCCCTAAATGGCAAATAGTCCAAAACATGCTAAATATGTTAAAATATATATTAAATCCAAAATATGTATACATAGTTATACAGTTATCTTGTTGCACTAGGAAAATCAGATCAAGAAAAAGAAAACTGAGAAAGAAAACAAAATGCAAGCACACAACCACTGAGAGTGAAAATGCTATGTTGTGGTCCATATTCAGTTTCCACAGGCCTCTCCCTGGTTTTATATGGCTTTCTTCATTACTGAACAATAGGAACTGGTTTGAATTACCTCATTGTTGAAGAGAACCATGTCCATCAGAATTGATCATCATATATTCTTGTTTCTGTGTGTGATGATCTCCTGGTTCTGCTCATTTCACCTAGAATCAATTCATGTAGGTCTCTTCAGGCCTCTCTGAAATCATCTTGTTGGTCCTATCTTACAGACCAATAATATTCCATAATATTCATATTCATATTCATTCATTCAGCCATTCTCTAATTGATGGGCATCCATTCGGTTTCCACTACAAAAAGAGCTGCCACAAACATTCTTGCACATGTGGGTCCCTTTCCCTCCTTTAAGATCTCTTTGGGGTATAGGCCCAATAGAAACACTGCTGGGTCAAAGGGTATGCACAGTTTGATAACTTTTTGATCATAGTTACAAATTGTTCTCCAGAGTGGTTGGATCCGTTCCCAGTTCCACCAACAATGTATCAGTGTCCCAGTTTTCTCACATCCCTTCCAACATTCATCATTTTCTTTTCCTGTGATCTTAGCCAATCAAAGGTATGAAATGGTACCTCAGAGTTGTCTTAATTTGCATTTCTCTGATCAGTAGTGATTTGGAGCACCTTTTCATGTGACAACAAATAGTTTCAATTTCTTCATCTGAAAATTGTTCATATCCTTTCACCATTTATCAGTTGGAGAATGGCTTGAATTCTTGTAATTTTGAGTCAATTCTCTCTATATTTTAGAAATGAGGCCTTTATTAGAACCTTTGAATGTAAAAATGTTTTCCCAGATTATTACTTCCCTCCTAATCTTGTCTATATTAGTTTTGTTTGTACGAAAGCTTTTTAACTTGATATAATCAAAATTATCTATTTTGTGATCAATAATGAGCTCTAGTTCTTTGGACACAAATTTCTTTCTCCTCCACAGATCTGAGAAGTAAACTATCCTATGTTTTTCTAATTTGTTTATTATGTCATTCTTTATGTCTAGATCATGAACCCATTTCTACCTTTATCTTGGAATATGGTGTTAAGTGTGGGTCAGTGCCTAGTTTCTGCCATACTAGTTTCCAATTTTCCTAGTAGTTTCTGTCAAATAGTGAATTCTTATCCCAAAAGCTGGGATCTTTGGGTTTGTCAAACACTAGATTACTATAGTCATTGACTACTTTTTTGTCCTGTGAACCTAATTTTTTCCACTGATCAACTACTCTTGTTTCTTAGCCAGTACCAAATGATTTTGATGACCTTTGCTTTATAATATAGTTTTAGATCTGGTATAGCTAAGCCACCTTCATTTGCTTTTTTTTTTTTTATTAGTTCCCTTGAAATTCTTGACCTTTTGTTCTTCCAAATTAATTTTGTTGTTATTTTTTCTAGGTCAGTAAAATAGTTTATTGGGAGTTTGATTGTATAGCACTAAATAAATAGATTAGTTTTGGTAGTATTGTCATCTTTTATTATATTCGCTCCACCTATCCAAGAGCACTTGACATTTTTCCAATCATTTAGGTCTGACTTTATTTGTGTGGAAAGTCTTTTGTAGTTTTGCTCATATTGTTCCTGACTTTCCCTTGGCAGAAAGATTACCAAATACTTTATACTATCGACAGTTATTTTAAATGGAATTTCTCTTTGTATCTCTTGCTGTGGGATTTTGTTAATTATGTATAAAAATGCTGATGATTTATATGGATTTATTTTGTATCCTGCAACTTTGCTAAAGTTGTGGATTATTTTTAATAGTTTTTTAGTTGATTCTCTATGGTTCTCTAAGTATATCATCATATTATCTGCAAAGGGTTATATTTGATTTCCTCATTACCTACTCTAATTCCTTTAATTTCTTTTTCTTATTGCCAAAGCTATGGGCTACATCTTTAAAACTGCCAGACTGGAACATCATTATTTTAAGAAGAAAATTGCCTAAATATATTCATAAAGGGGGGAAATGTTAAAATGGGAATAAAATCTTTATCAGTCACCTCTTGTAAGAAACCCCAAAATGAATTGAATATGCAACTTAAAAAAACTAGAAAATCAATACACTTTTAAATCCTAATTAAAAATCACCAAAATAGAAATCCTAAAAATCATGGGAGTGATTTTTAAAATAGAAAACCAAAATAATTGAAGGGTGGAAACATTATTAAAAAACAGCTAGGAGCTAATTTAAAAGACAATGAGACAAAACCATTTAACTCACTTGTTTAAAAAAAAAAAAAGGAGGAACATAATTAACACGTAGTGGATATCCTGCCATCTAGGGAAGGGGTGGGGAGCTGGGGGGAAAAAATCTGTAACAGAAAGCTATGTAAGGGTTAATGTTGAAGAATTACCCATACATATGTTTTGCAAATAAAATAAAATTTAAAAAAAATTAAAAAAACTTTTAAAAGGGGGGAAAATTATTAGTATCAAAAATGAAAAAAGAAAATTCAAAACAAATGAAGAAATAATAGAAATTACTATAAACTATTTTGTGCAGCAGTAGTGGTAACTTAAATAATTGAATATTTTGAAAAAATATAAAATATTCAAATTAAAGAAGAAAAAGATAATTTAAAGAACCCATTTCTTCAAAGGAAGAAATTGGATAAGCCACTTCTCTTAAGGAGGTTAAGGGAGAAGGTCTAAATTTTTGCCATTGGCTCTAGCCACCACCCCCATTTTAAGAGGTCTCCTGTACCCCAACACCATTTAACCACATAGAATTAACTTTTACAAAAGCGTGGCTTACTGCAAAGACAAAACAAATATATAACCATACTCCCTAAAATGTTGGGTAATTTAATTTCTCTCTTCATGGAAAAGGGAAAGGGATTAAGTTCACAGCTCACTTCCTATAAAGCAAAGTATGAAGTTCCAAGTTCTGAGTTCCTCTCGGGCTTGCATTCCAGGCACGCTAGCTTCTCAGGGTTTCTTTTTTTAATTGGCTGGCCACACATCCAACCTAGAGTTCTGTCTCCAAGGTTGTCATGTTTTCAACTCCTCAATACTACGGGGATTGTCCTACCTGCACAGAAAAAACAAAACACAACCCTCTATCTTGATTCTCAGGGCCCACAGAATAAAAGAGGAGTTGAGAGGAAGAAAAACTTTCCCCCATCCACTTTATTTCATGATGCTTTCTCAGTGAGTGAATTGTGAATCTCATTCTCTCTGTACACAAGAAAGAGTACAGAAAAAAAAGCCCAGTGCTGTCTTAGTCTAACAGTTTTAAAGAGATAGACTGTTCTGGGTATAGCCAGTTGAAGGGGGCTACTCCTACCCACATAGTAGGGGAATGTAGGGTATCTTCTCACAGAAGCACAATGTTTACATGGTAAATCATCTGAACATAATTCAAAACCCTGCTTATAGAAGCCCTTCCTTATTTCATGCTCCTTAAAGTTTATCCCCTTTGGTTTGGGCCAGTTCTCTAAGGTCCAATAGAAATCTAATCTTTCCATATAAATTGTTGAACATTGTTAAAACATGTATAAATTTGGTGGTGTTTTAGACAGCTTGCAAGTGGCAGAATGGGGTGATGTTCATGTCTTGCCTCTGATCTATACTAGTTGTATTCATACTCTTTCTAGAGTCCCATACATTTTTGGTATGGTTAATATTTATTTTTCCCATTCTGATCTAGACAAACAAAACTAATGTGAAAATTAAAGAAATAAGATTTTATACAAAACTGCACATCTCTATGATTTAAGACATTTTATAGTATATAACAAATTGAACACATTTGTTTCAAAGTTGTCTTGCTTTACCATGTGTCCCTTTGAATACCTTCATTCTCATTTAAACATAAATATTTTTTATTTTTATTTCATAAATATTTAAAAAGATATTTCATTAATGATAGTTCAGCAAAAATCTGAGAAGACATAAACTGATGCAAAGCAACATGAACAAAACCAGGGAAACATTTACAATATTAACAATATTGTGAAAATAATCATCTGTGAAAGATTTAGTTACTCTGATCAATATAATGATCCACTGTGAAGTTGAAAATTGACATCCCACTTTATTTTTTATTATTTTAACCATTCTACTATGTGTTGGTTGGACCCTTCACTATATCAGTTTGAGTTTCCTTAAGCCTTTAATTTCAGTTATCTATTGTGAAATTTGAAAATTGATGTTCTAGGATTAAGTATTGATTGAGAATTACATTGATTCAGTGTTCTAATTAGAATCAGAATTTATGAATCAAATTTAGACTTAATTGTATAAGACCTATTAGTAAAATTTGTATGAGTTTAAGTTCCTTATTCCTATAGATTAAAGTACAATCACGAAAATTTTGAATTTGTGAGCTTTTGATGACCATTGGGAGAGATGAGTCAATCTAATGATAAGATATTTTCCCACTATAGTATTTTCTGAGGGAGGTGAGTCAATCTGGTGATAGGATGTGTTTGCCCACCACAAGAATTTCCAAGGATATTGGTCAGGGAATTTTGGTCCACTTGTAAGGGACTTATAGAAACAGTACCAACTTATCAGAAGTGAAATACATCCATATAGTCATTATAAATGCTATATAAGAATTGCTTTATCAAGTGCATTATTGGCTACTGAGTAGTCTTAGATCCTATTTATTGATATTTGCTAGCCATATTAATAAATTGATCATTCTTGGACCTTTGTGCCACTCTTTATCACAGAGTTTATCATGACATCATCACGATTTCAAAAGATTTATGTCATAAAATGCTGTCTACCTCCAGATAATAAACTGATGGACTTAGAATACAAACTGAAACAATTTTCCCTTTATTTTTTTTAAATGACCAATGCAAAAATATGTTTTGTATAACTTCATATGTATTATGATCATTGTATTTCTTGCCTTTTCAATAGGTGGGGATGGCCATGGAGGAGAAAGAGAACTGAAAATTGAAAATAAAAATAAATTTTTAAAAATGTTTCATTGATACTTATTTATGTCCTCTCTTATAACAAATAAAAATAGTCCATCAAAACAAACCTGTACTTCAGATATGTCCAAAAACGTATTTCTCATTTTTTACCTCTAATCCATTATTTCTCTGACAGAACATGAGGAGCATACTTATTCATAGTTTCTCTGGAGTAATGGTTGATAATCACATTGATCAATCAGAGTTCTTAAGTTTTTCTGTTATTTTTTCTATATAGTATTGAAGTCATCATATAAATTTTCTCCTGGTTCTACTCACATCATTGTATCAGTTCATAAAAGCCTTTCCAAATTTCTCTAAATAATGACTTTATAATTTCTTGTAATAAAATAATATTATATTCACATATCATAACCTATTCAGCCTTTTCCCAACTTGTGGGAAAAGAACTGCTGTGATTATTTGTATCCATATGTTTTTGACACTACAAAATAAGTTGCCATAAATATTTCTGTATATAAAACATCTTTTTCTCTTTTGTTGGTCTCTTGAAAATTGGCCTAGAAGTAATATAGCCTATGGGCAAACACTGTTTAGTAATGATATGTGTATTACAAATTGCTTTTCAGAATGGTTCACAGGTCTACCCACCAACATTTTACAGATGAGGAAATTGAATAATAGTGAGGTTAAATGATTTATCCAGAGTCACACTCCTAATAAGAGTCTTAGATGTAATTTCGACTCATATCTACCTGACTTGAAGTCATAGGTACTATTTACTATATTATACTGCTACACTAGCTAAAGCTTTATATGTTTTATTTGTAATTGAGAGGAGGAGGCTTAAGTTTTTGAGTATTTTGTTTTTGAACAAAAACCATTACTTTCATTCTTTTTTTTTGCTTTTAATTTTGTTAATATCTTCTTTGGTTTTCATAATTTCCATTTTGTGGAGTTTTTATTTGGAACTTTTGATTTGATGCTTTTCTAGTTGTATGTCTAATTTATTGATCCTTTCTCACTTTTGTTGGTGGAAGTAAATTATTTAGATATATAAATTTTCCCCTAAGGGTTGTTTTGTAACTATATCCCAAAAGTATCCATATTTTGCCACATTTTTGTAATTTTCTTTGAATTTATCTATTGTTTCTATAATTTATTCTTTGATTCATCAATTCATTATTATTTAGTTATTTATTCTCTAATTAAATTTAAATCTTTTTATTCTAATTTATTATTCTTTTATTGCAGCATGAACAGTGAAAAATAAATTTATACATTTTTGCATTTGTTTATAAAGTTTTTAATATTCTATTACATTGTCAATTTTTGTAATTGTGTCATAGCACAAGCCATAGTAAAACTATCTAAAATCATGGACAAATTTTAGAAAAGAGATTCATATGTCATCAAGAGAAGTAAAAGAACTCAGCAAACATAAATACTGTGAAACAAGTCAAAGTAATATAATAACAATCATCAATGTTAATACCAAGTTGTCTTGTACTTGGTGTAACCCACTCTCATTGTTCATTTAATCAGCACATTTCTTGTTGGGTTCCAGATGTCCCATATACTGGTCTCTGGAAATAGCTTATCTTGGACTTTCTGGACCTTCTCATTTTCAGGGCAGCTCTGAAGGGGCTTCTCTTCAGTACATTTGTTTCTCTGTTCAAGTCCCTTTTAGAGAGTCTTAGATGTTTCTGCTAAGATCTTTTGCAAAACAGATTTCAATACATTTTAGAAGGTTCTCTTACATATTGCTTCTTAAATAGCTAATTCATTTGGTGAAAACCAGCTCAAGCCTTGTGGTTCTGATCTGATTAACAAGACACTTATAAGAACATTCAAATTAGGGTCTCAGAGTTTACTTGAAATTTCAGGGAATCTAAATTTTTACATACGCCTTTTTGCTATTCTCTTTACCTAAACCCTATACCTGATATAGACATGCCAACAAGTTGAAGGAAGAATCTTAATGAGAATCTATAAAGATTTGACTTCTAAATAAGCTTTTTCAAAGTATACATGTAAACTAAGGTTTTAAGCTGAGTGCTTTTCTAAATTGGCATTGACTACATTACCATTTAACTTTTGAAGATTGTTAACACCATTAGTGAAATTAATGATTGCTGTTTAAGGTAAAATCTTTGGGGACTGTGAATTTTCATAGTTTTTACGACTATTAATAAAGATTTGAACCTCATAAAGGGAAACACTTCTCTTTTTTTTTCCTTCTTGCAGTTCCCTTATAACATCCTCTCATTTATTTTATTTTATTTTTTTTCTTATAAAGCTTTTTATTTACAAAACATATGAGTGATTTTTCTACATTGACCTTTGCAAAAACTTTTTTTTTCCCAAGCTTTTCCCCTCCTTCCCTCCATCCCCCCACCCCTAGATAACAGGTAATCTAATACATGCTAAATAGGATAAATTATATGACAAATACAATACATGTATACATATCTATACAGTTATCTTACTGCATAAGATACATCAGATCTAGAAAGAGAAGAAGAAAAAATAACCTAAGAAGGAAAACAAAATGCATGGAAATATTCACAGAAAGCGTTAAAATGCTGTGCTGGGTTCACACTCAGTTCCCACAGGCCT
Organism: Myrmecobius fasciatus; assembly: GCA_023553655.1. Taxonomy (NCBI): domain Eukaryota; kingdom Metazoa; phylum Chordata; class Mammalia; order Dasyuromorphia; family Myrmecobiidae; genus Myrmecobius; species Myrmecobius fasciatus. The sequence goes on along the minus strand of JAJPUD010002481.1, from coordinate 3,303 downwards.
TTCTCTGAATGTATATGACTATCTTCATAGCTGAACAATAGGAACTGGTTTGAATCACATCATTGTTGAAGAGAACCATGTCCATCAGAATTGATCATCGTATAGTCTTGTTGCTGTGTATAATGTTCTCCTGGTTCTGCTCATTTCACTCAGCATCAGTTCATGCAAGTCTCTCCAATCCTCTCTGAATTCCTTCGTTGGTCATTTCTTACAGAACAATAATATTCCATAACACTCATATACCATAATTTATTCAGCCATTCTCCAGTTGATGGGCATCCTTTCAATTTCCAGTTTCTAGCCACTACAAAAAGAGCTGCCACAAACATTTTTGCACATATGTGTCCCTTTCCCTCCTTTAAAATCTCTTTGGGATATAGGCCCAGTAGAAACACTGCTGGGTCAAATGGTATGCACAGTTTGATAACTTTTTGAGCATAGCTCCAAATTGCTCTCCAGAATGGTTGGATCTGTTCACAGTTCCACCAACAATGTATCAGTGTCCCAGTTTTCAAAGGGAAACACTTCAATTGTACTATTTAGAACTGTTCTGTAATGTAACAACAAATTATTGATTTATTTTAAAAAGTCAAATAACACTTAAGAAATCAGAACCTAAACATTTTGAAGTACCACAGAAGGCGTAACTCTGCAAGTCTCTTAAGGTTACATATGTAATCATCTTATCTTGCTGCTGTCTCAAAATTTTTGACTCCAGTCAATTCCCTCCTTAAAAGGATCAAATGAAGGACCTAATCCTATTTTTGTTGTTGTTCATCTGTCCTATTAGACTCTTTATGATCCATTTGAGGTTTTCTTGGTAAAGATAATGATTTGGTTTGTTATTTCCTCCTCCAGCTCATTTTACAGAAGAGGAACAAGGTTAGGTAACTTGCCCCCTAGCAAGTGTCTTAGGCCTCCTAACTCAAGGCCCAGTGCTCTTATCTTTGTACCATCTATAAGAAGTAGATAACTTCTGTTCCCAAATTCAATGGCTACACAATTGAATTTACTTAAAAGCTGCTAACCTGAATTGTAACAAAAGACAAAATCCAAGTTCTCCTTTATCTACTTAGTTGTTTAGTATTTGGAAATAACTATAATTTCAGATAGAAAACAGTATGATTTTATATGTTTGTATCCTACAGCACTGCAGAAGTGCTGAAGTATTGCAGAAATGAGGTTAATTACATATTTTTTTAAAAGTGCAGTCTTGAAGATGGCAGGGTGCAGACATGACTCTGTGACCTTCTCTGATCTTCTCTCAAACCAACAGCAGATCAGGCCTTGAACTGGTTCTGTAGTGAAACCTCCCCCAAATATTTGGAGTGCAACATTTCTAGCAAAAGTTACCTTGGAAGAGCTTTGGAGCAGGTCTGTTTCAGACAGGCAGGGGATCTGGTTGTTTGCCACACTCAGGCGGCAGAGTGCAGCCAGGGCAGGAGACTGGGGCTGGGACAGAGCTTGGCAGATTCTAAGCACCTGGGAGATGCTTGGGCCACTTTGCTCTGATTGCAGGCAGGTGCTTTGGCAGATCTGCCTTTTGTAAAAGGTAGATTGTAACCCACTGAGAACTCTGGACCTAGAGTGGATGGCCCAGCACCGAAAGTCAACCCAGCCAAACTGCCCCAGGGCAAAGTAGCTGCCGCTCCTCTGCTTTAAACAGACCCCAAGCTCTAAAAAATGAGTAAGAAGCAGAAGAACTCTCACCATAGACAGCTTTTATGGAGAGAAAGAAGGGCAGAACTCAGATCCTGAGGTTCCTAAAGGTAAAGCAAATCCAGAGTAAGACACAAAGGGAAACATGAGCTGGTCCCCATTTCACAAGGTTTTCTTGGAAGATTGCATAAAGAATATCAAAAGAAAGTGAGAAAAAAATAGGGAAATGAAATGATCATTGCAAGAAGGAAATAATACCCTACAAAAGAGATATGAAAAAGACACCAATTCACTGAATAACAAAATTAGTGAAATGGAAAAAGACACCAACTCACTGAAAAACAAAATTGGTGAAATGGAAAAAGACAACAATTCACTGAAAAACAAAATTGACGAAATAGAAAAAGACAACAATTCACTGAAAAGTAAAAAGACAACAACTCACGGAAAAACAAAATTGGTGAAATGGAAAAAGACAACAATTCACTAAAAAACAAAATTGGTAAAATGGAAAAAGACTGCAATGAACAAAAAAATTCAATTGGCCAGTTACAAAAGGAGCTAAAAAAGGTAACTGAAGAAAATAATACTTTAAAAATTAGAATTGAACAAATAGAAGCAAGTGACTCAATAACGCTTCAAGAATCAGTCAAACAAAAACAAAAAAAATGAAAAAAATAGAAGAAAATACGAAATATCTCCTAGGAAAAACAGTTGACTTGGAAAACAGGTCTAGGAGAGACAATCTAAGGATAATTGGACTCCCTGAAGGCCATGATGAAAAAAAGAACTTGGATGCTATCTTCCAGGAAATCATGAAAGAAAACTACCCTGATGTTTTAGAATCAGAAGGCAAAATCGCCATTGAAAGAATTCATTGATCACCTCCTGAAAGAGACCCCCAAAATTAAAACCCAAGGAATATCATGGCCAAATTTCAGGACTATCACACCAAGGAAAAGATATTGCAAGCAGCTAGAAAGAAACAATTCAAATACCGAGGAATTGTAATTAGAATCAAACAAGATCTGTTAGCTTCCACATTAAAGGATCAAAAGGCCTGGAACCAGATATTCCCAAAGGCAAAGGAACTTGGATTACAGCCAAGAAAAAGTTATCCAGCTAGAAACCAGCATTATCTTCCAGGGAAGAAGATGGACATTCAATGTTTTAGGTAAATTTCACCTATTTTTAATGAAAAGACCAGAGCTGAACAAAAAATTTGACCTCCAAACACAGAATTCAAGAGAAGCAGAAAAAGGTAAAGAAGAAAGAACTGTTGAGAACTATATTTCTACTATGGGTATATTCAAAGAATGGGGGTATAATTTGATTTTACTTTGATAAAATGGAAAAGAAATTAGAGGTAGAAGGGTTTTCATACTGGAAAAAGAGGGGAAAGGAGATTAAAAAAAGTAGAAAAAAAGGAGGTAAAAATAAGGTAAAATCTCATGAAGAGGCAAAGAAAATCTAATATAATTTAGGTAAAGTAGGGAGGGTGATGAGCATTGTGTGAATTTTACTCTCATCAGATTGGGCTCTAAAACAGTATATCAGACACATTTGGTTTCGCAGAAAAACTTGTCTCTCCTTATAAGGAAGTAGGAGGGAAAGGAGGAAAAGAAAGGGATAGAGTAATAGAAG
>JAJPUD010002480.1:274110-318940 GCA_023553655.1 Myrmecobius fasciatus | reverse complement strand
GGAAGGTTTTCTTTTTTTTTGGGGGGGGGGAAGAAGATTTATTTGTTAAATATTATGTGAAAACACCCAAGGATTGTCACCACTTAAATGCTGAAGCTTGACCTTTAAAAAAAATACCAATTAATTGAATACAAAATACCGGGGATTGCAGTGAATTCTCACTGCAGTGTGGAGAAGGTAAATAATATTATTATATCCTTAGAATAAGAAAGGAGCAGGAGTTCAGAAAGCTAGATCCATAGACTAGGACATTATGTTGAAAATGAAAGGCCAAGACTAACAATTGGCTACAAAATGTAGAGAACCAAGTAATTGTAATCAGTTTAGGAAACGCTCAGATTATTTTGGTTAAATTTCTTGTAAGCATTTCTTGTACTTTTAGTTTGATAGATTATTTACTAATCTATCTTCTTTCCTTATATGTGAATGGGTTCCCCTTGATTGGTGGTCTTAAAATAGGAGGGCACATTTTGGAAATATTTCAGAGATGAAAAATGTTCAGATGCAGGTGAGAATGGTTCTCTTTCAAGATCTCTGAATCTCTAACAATTTTAGATTTGAGAGTGTGTGGAAGAGAGACTGAAAAAAGGTGATTAGAGGGACAGAACCAAGATGGCAGCAAGAAGCCAGGACATTGCCTGAGCTGCACAGTTCTGCACAGAGTTAATGATAGATCAAGCCTCTGAATGGATTTTGGAATGACAGAATCCACAAACATTCAAAGTGAAACAATTTTTTAGCTTAAGATATCTCAGTAGGACTAAAAAAAAAAAAAAAAACCAAAAAAACCTCCATCTCACTTGGGCAAGGGAGAATGCAGTAATGCACAGGCACAGTGCAGGGAATTTAGCAAGAAGCTCTTAGCCAGAGTACAGCAGTATTGGTACCTCTATTTTAGTGGCTCAGTAGGCCAGATATAGGACCTCCAATGCAAGCACAAAAGGCAAATTGAAGGCCCCAAAACCTGGCACAACAGTCAGGACACAAGCCAACCCAGCACAGTGAGAAAACCCATGGCACTGCTGACCTGAAAGTGAAAAGTCAGTGAGAAGCCCTATACTCCTGCAAAAGAAACTTTGGATAATTTCCCATATGCCCTAAGAGCAGAGCTCAATTTTTAAAATGATCAAAAATCAAAAAGAATCCTGACCATAGAAACCTATGATGTCAATCAAACTGCCAAAATATTTTATAGAGCTAGAAAAAAATAATCACAAAATTTATCTGGAAGAACAAAAGGTCAAGAATATCAAGAGAATTAATTGGGGGGGGGGAAGGATTGTGGACTAACAGTACCAGACCTAAATCTATATTATAGAGCATCAGTCATTAAAGTTCTTTGTACTGGCTAAGAAATAGCGGTGGGTCAGAGGAATAGATTAGATATAGATGACACAATAATCAATGACTAGAGTAATCCAGTATTTGGTAAACCTCCCAAGCTACAGCTTCTGGGATAAGAACACACTCTTTCACAAAAATTGCTGGGAAAACTGGAAAGTAATGTGTCAGAAACTTGGCATAGACCTACATCTCACACCCCATACCAAAATGAGGTCAAAAGGAGTACATGATTTGGGTATTAAGGGTGATACCATAAGCAAATTAGGAGAGGAAGAGATAATTTACTATCAGATCTCTGGAGGAGGTAGGAATTTGTGATCAAAGAAGAACTGGAGAACATTATAAAAGGCAAAACGGACAACATTGACTACATTGAATTAATTTTTTTGAGAAAACAAAACCAACACAAACAAAATTAAAAGGGAAATGCAAAGCTGGGGGAAAATTTTACAGTTAATGTCTCTGATAAAGACCAGTTTCTAAAATATATACAGAATTGAGTCAAATTTATAAGAATACAAGTAATTCCTCAATTGATAATGGTCAAAGGATATGAACAGAAAATTTTTAAAAGATGAAATTAAAGTCATCTATAGTCATATGAAAAAATGCTCTAAATCACTATTAATTAGAGGAATGAAAATGAAGATAAATCTGAGGTGGTACCTCACACCTCCCAGATTGGCTAAATAACTGTAAAAGACAATGATAAATGCTGGTGGGTGGATGTGTGAAAACTGGGACACTAATACATTGTTGGTGGAGTTGTGAAATGATCCAACCATTCTGGAGAGCAATTTGGAACTATTCCTAAAGGGCTATAAAACTGTGCATATACTCTTTTGTCTAGCAGTCTCATTACTGGGTCTGTATCCCAAAGAAATCACAAAAGTGGGAAAAGGATCTGCATGTGCAAAAAGGTTTGTAGCAGTTCTTTTTGTGATCATAAATAACTGAAAAATGAATAGTTGCTTGTGAGTTGGGAAATGACTGAATAAGTATACAAAAGTAATGGAATATTATTCTTCTACTTAAAAAATGATGAACACACTGATTTTTAGAAAGTCCTGGAAAGATTTACATGAACTGATGTTGAGTGAAATAAATAGAACCAGGAATACATTGCACGTAATTACTGCAAGATTATAAGATGATCAACTATGAAAGACTTGGTTTTTCTCATTGGTTCAATTATACAAAGCAATCTCCCTAATCTTTGGATAGAAGGCATCATCTGCATACAGAGAGAAAACTTTGGAGATTGAATATATATCAACACATGCTATGTTAACTTTTTTTTCTTTTTCTTCTGTTTTTTTTTTTTTTTCTGTTGTGGTTTTTCCATTTTTTTCCCGATTTTTATCTCCCAACATAAGTTATAAAGAAATGTGTATTAAAAATTTAATGCACATGTATACCCAGAAAAAAAGAAAATGATAAAAGAGGGAAGAGGAATAAAGTTATGATTGTGAGAGGGAAGATCAGAACAGAAACCCAGAAGAGGACAGCAATGACAAAATGCCTACAAGGGAAGTCTCAGTGGGAGATATGCATGGCTCTCAAGCTCAAGAGATTCTTTTGGATGAGCTCAAAAAAGATCTTATATATCAAGTAAGAGAGATAGAAGAAAAATGGACAAAAGAAATGAAAGCTATGTAGGAGAATTATGAAACCTTGGGGTGGGGGGTTAGGCAAAACCTTGAAAAAAAGCATAAAAATTGACTAAAGAAAATGCCTTAAAATAATTTTTGCAAAAAGGAAAAAAGAAAACAACTAGTTAAAAAAAGAGAATAGCAAAATTTGAAAAAAAATCTACTGAACTAAACAATTCCTTCAAAAGTACAATTGGCCAGATGCAAAAAGGAGGTTAAAAAAAAGGTAACTGAAAAAAAATTGTTAAAAATTAGAATTGGACAAATGGCAGTGAATGATTCAATGAGACAGCCAAATAAAAAAAATTTAAATGAAAAATATAAGAAAATATGAAATACATCATTGGAAAAATAACTAATCTAGAAAATAGATTCAGGAGAGATCATCTAAGAATTATTGGACCTGAAAATCATAATAAAAAAAAGAGCTTGGACAATATCTTTCAAGAAATCATCAAAGGAAACTGCTTTGACATCCTAGAACCAGAGGGTAAAATGGTCTTTGAAAGAATATATGAATCACATACTGAAAGAGACCCGAAATGAAAACTCCAGGGAATATTATAGCTAAATTCCAGTATTATCAGATTAAGGAGAAAATACTGCAAGCAGCCAGAAAGAAACAATTCAAATATTGAAGAGAAACAATCAAGATTACACAGGACCTAGCAACTCCCACAATAAAGGATTGGAGGTCCCAGAATATGATATTCTGGAAGGCAAAGGAACTTGAACTACAATCAAGAGTCAACTACCCAACAAAATCAATCATTATCCTTTAGGGGAAAAGATAGACATTTAATGAAATGGGATTTTCAATCATTTCTAATGAAAAGAGCATAGGTGAACAGAAAATTTGATCTTCAAATACAAGACTCAAGAAAAGCATACAAAGGTAAACAGGACAGAAAACACTATTTTTTAAAAGGTTAAACTTTATACCCCTACATGAAAAGATGATTCACAAGTTTACTTGTGAATTGTAGCTTTGTCAGAACAGTTAGAAGGGGTATACTTAGAAAGATGGTGTGGGTAAAAGTTGACTTTAATGTGATCGTATAAAAAGAAATTAAGGGATGGAAAAAGGATTCTACTGGGAGAAAAGGTAATTACATCACAGAAGGAGGCAGAAAAGATCTGTTACAGTAAAGGGAAAGAAAGGAGGAGGAGGAGCATTGTTGAGTTTTAATCGCATCAGATTTAGTCAAAGAGTGAATAATATTTTGTTTAGTTTGGTATAGACATTAGTTCGGTATAGAGATTAATCTCATTATAGATATAGTGAGTGGTATAGAAATTAGTCTCACTGTAGGAGGGGAAATGGAAGGCTAATAGAAGGGAGGATAGATTGAGGGAAGGGAGAGATAGAAAAAAGCACTGGTGAAGAGAGGAAAAATGAAAGGAGAAGGATAAGTATAAATGAGGGAAAATAGGATGGAGAGAAATACAGAGTTAATAATCTTAATTGTGAATGTGAATGAAATGAATTTTCCCACAAAACAGAAGTGGATAGCAGAATGAATTAAAAACCAGAATTCTAAAATATGTAGTTTATGAAAAAAATATTTGAAGCAGAGATACATACAGAATAAAGCTAAAAGGCTAAAGTAGAATCTATTATGCTTCAGCTGAAGTAAAAAAAAATCAAGCAAAAGCAAAAATAGATCTAATTAAAAGAGATAAGGAAGAAAACTACATCTTGCTAAAGGGTATATGCAACAAGTGGTGTAGCTTCTAGATTTTTAGAGAAATTAAGTGAGTTGAAGGAAGAAATAGAAAGCAAAACTATACTAGTTAAAGAGGAATACAATTTTATAAAAGTTAGGTATGATAGAACTCTGGAGAAAATCAAATGGGGATAGAAAGAAATCTATTTTTTTCTCAGCTATACATGGCATCTGCAAAAAAAATTGACCATATATTAGAGCATAAAAATCTCATAACCAAATGCAGAAGGGCAGAAATATTAAATATTTCATTTTTGGATCATGATACAATAACAATTATGTGTAATATAGGACCATGGAAAAGTTGACACAAATTAATTGATAATTAGATAATCTAACTCTAAAAAATGGATGAGTCAAACAACAAATCATAGAAACAATCAATCATTATATCCAAGATAATAACAATATTGAGACAACATATCAAAACTTATGAGATGCAGCCAAAGGAATTCTTAGGGGAATTTTTATATCTCTAGATGTTTACATGAATAAAATAGAGAAAGAGAAGTTTAATGCAACTAAAAAAGCTAGAAAAAGAACAAATTAAAATCCTTAATTAAATACCCAAATAGAAATTCTGAAAATCAGAGATGATGTTAATAAAATTGAAAGTAAGAAAACTGTTGAACTAATAAATAAAACTGAGTTGATTTTATGGAAAAAGCAACAAAATAAATAAATCTTTGGATAATTTTATTAGAAAAAGGAAGGAAGAAAATCAAAGTACCAGTATCAAAAATGAAAAAGATGAACTTGCCATCAATGAAGAAGAAATTTAAGCAATAAATGGGAACTATTTTGTTCAATTGTATACTAATAAATCTGGTAATCTAATGGAAATGGTTGAAATGTAGATTGCCCAAGTAAACAGAAGATGAAATAGATACTTAAAAAGGCACAATTTAGAAAAAAATTTGAACATCAAAGAACACCCTAAGGACATATTTCTAGGGCCAAAATGATTTACAAGTGAGTTCTATTAAACATTTAAGAAATAGTTAATTCCAATACTATATAAACTATTTGGAAAAATAGGTGATGAAGGAATCCTACCAAATTCTTTTTATGAGACAGATATGGTGCTGATACCTTCAGGAAAGGCCAAAACAGAGAAAGAAAATTATAGAACAATTTCCCTAATAAAGATTGATGTAAAAATCTTAAATACAATATTAGCAAAGAAATTAAAGTAGCTTATCACTAGGATAATACATGATGAGTAGGTGGGATTTACACCAGAAATGCATGGCTAGTTCAGTATCAGGAAAACAATCAGCATAATTGGCTATATCAATAAAAAACTAACAAAATTATATAATTATCTTAATCAATTCAGAAAAAGCATTTGACAAAATACTACACCTATTCCTAATAAAAGCACTGGAGAGAATAGGAATAAATGGACTTTTTCTTAAAATGATAACAATCATCTATTTAAAATTATCAGCAAACATTATATATAATGGTGACAAGCTAGAAGCATTTCCAATAAGATCAGGAGTGAAACAAGGATGCCGGTTATCACCACTGTCATTCAATATTTTACTAGAAATGTTAGCTTTAGCAATAAGAGAGCAAAAAGAAATTAAAGGAATTAGAGTAGGTAATGAGGGGGGAAAACTCTGAAACTTTTTGCAGATGATATGATGGTAAGAGAATCCTAGAGAATTGACTAAAAAACTATTAGAAACAATAATTTTTAAAAAAGTTTTGAGATATAGAAAAAGCTCCCATAAATCATTGGCATTTCTGTTACCAACAAAGCCCAAGAGCAAGAGATAGAGAAATCCCATTTAAAATAATTTTTGACAACATAAAATATTTGGGAATCTAGCTGCCAAGACAAAACCAGGAACTATATGAACACAATTACAAAAGACTTTTCATACAAATAAAGCTATAACTAAACAATTGGAAAAAATAATAGTTGTTCATAGATAGGCCAAGCTTATATAATAAATATGACAATTCTACTTAAATTAGTCTACTTATTCAGTACCATACCAATCAAACTGCCAAGAAACTAATTTATAGTATAAGGAAAAATAACAAAATTCATCTAAAAGAACAAAAGGTAAGAATATCAAGGGAATAATAAAAATGCTAGAGAAGGTAGCTGTGTTGTACCAAACTAAAACTATATTATAAAGCAGCAGTTATCAAAGCCATTTGGTACTGGCTAAGAAATAGAGTGGTGAATCGTTGGAACAGGTTAGGTACAAAGAAACAATAATCAATGAGTATGGTAATCTACTGGTTACTGTTCTCTAACTTCTAGGATAAGTACTCACTATTTGACAAAAATTGCTGGGAAAATTAAAAAAATGGAATGGCAGAAACAAGACATGATGACAGGAAAAAATAATAATAAATGTTGGAGGGGAGATGGGAAAACTGGGATATTAATGCATTGCTGGCAGAGTTGTGAAATGATCCAACCATTCTGGAGTACAGTTTAGAACTATTCCCAAAAGGCTATAAAACTGTCCATACCCTTTGATCTGGCAGTTTCACTACTGGATCTGTATCCCAAAAAGATGATAAAAGAGGGAAAAGTACCCAAATGTCCAAACATGTTTGTAGCAACTCTTTTTTTAGTGCCAAGAAATTGAAACTTGAGTCAATGGGAGCATGACTGAATAAGTTATGGTATATGAATGTAGTGGACAAAATGATGAGTAGATTGATTTCAGAAAAGCCTGAAAAGACTTACATGAACTGTTCTGAGTGAAGTGAGAACCAGGAGAACATTGCACACAGTAACAACAAGATTATGTGATGATGAATTGTAATGGACTTTGCTCTTCTCAGCAATTAAGGGATCCAAGACAATTACAACTGACTTTGGATAGAAAATGCCAATCACATCCAGAGAGAGAACTGTGAAACTGAATTTGGATTGAAACATAGTATTTTTCACTTTTCTGTTTGTTTGCTTGCTTTTTTCATGATTTTCTGCCTTTTAGTCTGATTTTTTCTTTCAAAACATGACAAATATGGAAATATATTTATGAATTGCACTTGTTCAGTATTAAGATTACTGTCTTAAAGAATAGGGAAGTTTGGGAGGGAAGGAGAAAAAATTTCTAACCCAAAGTCTTGCAAGGATAAATGTTGAGAACTCTATATGTATTTGAGAAAATAAATACTATATTTAAAAGGGCAGAAAAAGAAAAGAGATGAATAGATGCCTGTATCAGTAAGCACTATATAGTGTCAAATATTTGGAATTCAGATGGACATACTCTTCAGATTGTAACCTAATACAGCTTCAAAAAACCAGACATGGAGATATTTAGAAAATTTAGGCATAGAAGTTCTTAACAAATATTCTACTCCATGGTGGTTTAGGAATGACTATGGGTTTTTGAATTCCATGCCAGTGATCTGCAATATCTGGAAAGATCTACAAAGCTGAAAAAGACTTTGGGTGGGAGACTGGTAACATTATTGTAGCTTTTCAATTGTTTCAATTACATCTGATTCTGTGTAACTGTATTTTGGATTTTCTTTTCTTTTCTTTTTTTTATTAAAGCTTTTTATTTTCCAAAACATATGTGTGGACAATTCTTCAACATTAGCCCTTGCAAAACCTTGTGTCCCAATTTTTCTCCCCTTCCCCCATGCCCTGCCCTAGATGGCAAGTAGTCCAATAGGTGTTAAACATGGTAGAAATATATGTTAAATCCAATATATACATACATATTTATACAATTATCGTGCTACAAAAGAAAAAAAGAGAAGGAAAAAAAAAGCAAGCAAACAACAGAAAGTGTGAAAATGCTATGTTGTGAATCACAGTCCTCTCTCTGGGTGTAGATGGCTCTCTTCATCACTGAACAATTGGAACTGCTTTGAATCATCTCATTGTTGAAGAGAGCCAGGTCCATCTGAATTGATCATTTTATAATCTTGTTGCTGCCTTGTATGATGATCTCCTGGTTCTGTTCATTTCACTTAGCATCAATTCATGTAAGTCTCTCCAGGCTTCTCTGAAATCATCCTGTTTTTGGATTTTTCTTGTCAAAGATACCAGAATGATTTTTTCTTCTGTTCATTTTACAGATGAGAAAACGGAGACAAGTAGGGTAAAGTGATTTTCTCAGGGTCACACAACTAATAATTATGTGTCTGAAGCTAGGCTTGAACTTAGAGAGATATCTTGTTGATTCCAGTATCAGTGCTCTATTTACTGCCCTTATTTCTTTAGTATTCTTTCAGTGATTTATCATAGCTGCAAATAACTGAACACTAAAATCTTGTGAAAAAAATAAGTAAAACAAAAAGCAATGGAAATATATGTAATGTTGGCTGTTACATATTTTAAGAAATGTATTCAATATATTCAAAAAGTGACATAAAACATACAAATGAATATATTGTTGACTGGTTATAAAATGTTGATAAGAAACTGATAGATTAAATTGTGTATTGACATCTTTTAGATAATAAAAAAGAACCCACCAAAAAAAAAAAAAAACCCTTCCAAAACAATAGCAGGTACTGAATATGGTTAATGTTAGAATTGGAGGAACAAGGTTTTTATTAAAAGTGAATTCTCCAGCTGAGCATTCACAGATCAGTGACATTTTGAAGAATAAGTATAGTGTTGATTGCAATAGTGTAAGCACAGTCTTATGGAACCTATCTTACAGCCTGTTCTGCCTTGCTTGAATAAGAAGAGAGCTAGTAGAGGGAAACATTGGCCCTGATTCTTCACATCTGAGTCATTAAAAACATTTCATAAATGCAATGAAGTTTGGGCTTACCATAGAATGAAGTGGTATTTTGGAGTATGAAAGTTGTGATCCAGGGAGTGACTCCTTTGAAAGTCTAAAGAAAACTAATTATTTGTAGAAAGGATATTAGTCAAGTAAATAATGATTTGTTTTATTTTTAAATTTTTTATTTATTTTACTTTTAATTTATGGAGTAAAAAGAAACATTTACATAACATAGTATAATAAAGAAGATGATTATATATACAACTGCAGCTCTATAATGTACAACTTCTTGTTCCTTTTGAATAAAGTCATGTTAATTTTTTTTCTTGTTCTCCCTGTTCTAGAGCTGGCTACCATTAGACAGAAATATTAATGTATGTATATATATGTGTGTGTGTATATATATATATATATATATATATATATAAGCATTCTAAACAAAAGTCTGTTTTTTAAAGTTTTTCTCTGGATTGATATCATCTTCCTTCATACATCCTTTGTAGTTAATTTAGGTCAAGTTGACTTATTATTTGTTCCAAGTTATTCTTAAAACAATATCGTTATTACTGCATATAGCATTCTCTTGGTTCGGCTCATTTCATTCTTCATTATTCCATGCAAGTCTATCCAAGTTTTTCTCAGGTCATTGAGTTATAGATTATTTCTTATAGCACAGTACTATTTGATCATAATCATATATCTCAACTTGTTTACCCATTCTTCAATATATGGACATCCCCACAATTTCCAATTCTTTGTCACCAAAAAGAAAGCTGCTAAAATATTTTAGAACAAACACATTGTTTTCCTTTTCATCTTTGAAAATAGACCTAGTAGTGGTATTGATTAAAACTCTTTGGGCATAATTTTAGATTACTCTCCAAAATGGTTAATCAGTTCACAATTCCACCAACAATGATTGTGTCCCATTTTTTCCATGTCTTCCAACATTTGTTACTTTCCTCTTTAATCATTATAACCAATCTGATAGATGTAAAATGATATCTCAAAGTTGTTTTAATTTTCATTTCCCAAATGAATAATGATTTAGAACATTTTTTATTACTCTGAATTGTTTTGATTTTTTTTACTTTTTAAAATAATAGCCTTTTTATTTTCAAAATATATGCAAAGATAATTTTCAACATTCATTCTTGCAAAATCTTGTATTCCATTTTTTTCTCCCTCCTCTCCCCACCCCCACCAGATAGCAAGTAATCTAATACATGTTAGACATGTGCAGTTCTTCTATACACATTTCCACATTTATCATGCTGCAGAAGAAGGATCAGATCAAAAAGGAAAAAATGAGAAAGAAAACAACAAAAAGATGAAAACACTGTGTTGTGATCCACATTTAGTCTGCACTGTCTTCTTTCTGGATGCAGATGGCTCTCTCCATCACAAGTCTATTGGAACTGGCCTAAATCACCTCATTGTTGAAAAGAGTCATGTCCATAAGAATTGATCATCACATAATTTTGTTGCTGTGTACAATGATCTGTTGGTTCTGCTCACTTAACTTAGCATCAGTTTATGTAAGTCTCTCCAAATCTTTTTGAAATCATCCTGATGATTGTATCATAGAAAATAATATTCCATAACATTCATATATCATAATTTATTCAGCTATTCTCCAACTAATTGGCATCTATTTAGTTTCCAGTTCCTTGTCACTACAAAAAAGAATGCTACAAATATTTTTCTCTTTGGGATACAGACCCAGTAGAGAGATCGCTGGATCAAAGGATATGCACAGTTTGATAACCCTTTGGGCATAGCTTCAAATTGATCTCCAGAATGGTTGTATAAGTTCACAATTCCATCAATGATGTATTAGTTTTCCAGTTTTCCTACATTCCTTCCAGCATGTATTATTTTTCATGTCATTTTATCCAATATGAGAGGAATGTAGTGATATTTCAGAGTTGTCTTGATTTTCATTTCTATGATCAATTGTGATTTGGAGCAGTTTTTCATATCACTAGAAATGGTTTTAATTTCTTTTTCTGAAAATTGTCTGCTCATATCCTTTTACCATTTAGATTTGGATTTCTTTATCTTAAATTTGCCTAGTCATATCCTTTGACAACTTATCATCTTGGAAATGACTTGTATTCTTACTGATTTTACAAAGGTTTTATATATTTGAAATATGAGACCTTTATCTAAGAAATTGTTTTCCCATTATTAACATGTAGTGCACTTCCTGCCATCTAGGGGAGGGGAGGGGCCTGGGGGTAAAATTTGTAATGGAAAGCTTTGTAAAGATCAATGGTGGGGAACTACCCATACATATGTTATACAAATAAAAAGCTTTAATTTAAAAAAAAAGAAATTGTTTTCCCCCACATTTTTTGCATTTCTTCTGATCTTGCCTATATTTATTTTATTTGTACAAGACCTTTACTGTAATTAAAATTATCCATTTTATACCTCACTTTGCTTTCAATTGCTTGTTTATTCAGAAATTGGTCACC
The DNA here is from genome assembly GCA_023553655.1 of Myrmecobius fasciatus. Taxonomy (NCBI): domain Eukaryota; kingdom Metazoa; phylum Chordata; class Mammalia; order Dasyuromorphia; family Myrmecobiidae; genus Myrmecobius; species Myrmecobius fasciatus. Next base: position 307,010 of record JAJPUD010002480.1, on the reverse strand, counting down.
TTTCCATAAGTCTGATAAATAATGTGTTCCACATTCTTCAAATTTCCTTATAACATGTTTCTTCATATTTAGGTCATGTTTCCATTTTTGACCTTATTTTTGACTATTTTATAGATGGTAAATTAGATGTTCTTTAGAAGAAATGTCACTGGCATTCTGGGAATATCAGGAAAGAATTTTTTCAGAAGTTGAAATTATTCTAGTTAGAACCTAAAGGAAGATAGTAGAAAGAGATGAGAAGGAAAATACTTTTAAGAATTTTCAGTGAAAATGAGAAAATATCTTATGCAAGAAATAGCAAGGGGGCCATTTTCACTATATCTCATAGCACTAAGGTCTGTTTTCTCATCCTGAAGAACAGGGTGCCTCTTGCTATACAATCAATATGAGTAGAATAAAAGCACCCCAAGAAAATAAATTTGTCATTAAGTAAAAAAAAAAAGTCAAAAAACAATTCTCATAAAATATACACCAGTATAATTCTCAGACTCTTCCATTCTTTTGGAGTCCCTGCCTTACATCTGTTTTGAGTCATCCCTTTAATCCTACCTTCTTTCTTAGAAATTAGCTCAATGTAATGTCTCCCCCACCTTTCCACTCTCTGCCACCCTCTCCCTCATCTCCTCCCTACCATATACACTACACATGACAAATAACACTCATATATCTTCTGAGAACAATAAAACAACCTTGGATGTATTCCCAGAGCCTTCAGGAAGCATGAAAGTTTTACTTAGAAGTGGGGCTTGAGGAAGAAGGAAGAGGATAAAGGTTTTATTTTTGAAATTTTTCTACAACTAACTTAAGATACACTGTATATTCTTTATACACATCATGACATTGCAAATAACACAAAGTGTAGTAAGGTCTTTGGCACATTGCAGAGAAGCAAATTCACCCATTCTCAACCTAATTTCTGTGTTTCTCAATCTCTGGGAGAAAAAGCATGACTTACTTTGCTTATTTCAGGGCCTTGTTTTATCTGGGGAGAAATCAAGGTCATTCAAGTGCTTCACTGAAGGAAGAGGGATTAATGCTATGTTGTGAATGCCACTAGATAGGCAATGTCATAGATGGAAGAAGGGGATGTTTATGATCAATTGACTGGCTAAAAACAAAAATTTCTGAATAAAATTAGGAAACTAGGAAAGAACAGGAAGGAATGCTATATCATAGTTGCTATAGAAACTTTACAATTTATTGGTTCCTGATTCTTCAAATGTCTGATGATTACGTGATCCTATAGTGGCAATTCAACCCAAAGTTACTAAAATAGGCTTTAAATATTATCAGAGAATTTCAAGGGATTTTAGTGGCTATCAAATATAACCAGTACTTGGAAAATTATAGATTTAGAGCCAAAAGAGATCTCTGGAAGTCATTTAATCCAACATTCTCATTTTATAAATGAGATTCCTGAGTACTGAATTGGATTTTTTTCCTATGATATGAGAAAAAATGGTTATCTGACCTTTACTTGAAACTTTCGGTGAAAAAAAAAAGTTACTATGAATTTAGGGTTAATCCAGTTCTGTGTAAAGTAATATCTCTTTCAAATTTGGATATTGATTGCAAGGGTACAGGAACAAAGACAATTATATGAAAAACACTGAAAAAGCACTTCCACATAGAAAAGACATTAGTAAAGATGACCTAAGTGTCCTGTTTCCTAATGTTCATAAAGTTTACATTTGATGACTGATGAGGAATTTAAGACTAAAAGCAGGGAAATAATGATATTTATGTGATTTTGGGATTATGTTACAATTTCATATTGCCTACTTATGACTTGGCTAAAAAAAAAACACATCTTGGTTTACTAACTTAAGATAAAGGTGAATCATTTCAAATAATAGAGCCTGCTTTAAAACTGGAGATCCTCTATGTATGAGAGGAGGCTGTTGAGCTTTGACTGCCACATGATACTTGGAAAAGTCAAAATGGAGGAAATGCTTTGCTTCATGGAAAAGCTTATTGAAGAAGGCAATTCCTATATTTATATTTCCATGTTTTTCCATCTTCTACCTGAGAAGCAAAACCCCCTTAGGATCTAGCCAATGGAGCAGATCTAGAAAATCTCCAAAGCTCCCAAGCTTAATGTTCTTTTTTTTCTGAATGGTAATAATAATTGAACCTATTAGGAATGTGACTCTACTCATTTTGTGGTAGCTTCTAGTTCAGATTCTTCCTGAAGGAAGCCAAGGATATCAAAACCCATAATCCAGACTTGTGAATTGTCCTAGGTATATTCATCCCCTTCTCATGTGCTACTCTGCTTTGTCTTTTTAAGTTTGTCCTCACTTTCTCTGGATATTGTGTAGATTGGTGAAAGAATATGTTCTAGGTTTATTGCTGGAAAATTATGTTTTAATTATTGTTATTTTGCCTTATGTTTAGCAAATATTTTTCTTTAGGAGTTAATGGTGTCATATTGACTTATTTTCTTAAATGGAAGGTTCATGATTTAGGAGATTAGGGATTAAAATTCTGGTTAATAGGAGTATATTGCTCTACCAGATTACTCTTAAATCTTTGAGAGGGAATTAGAGCAGAATTTAGACTCCCTTTGGGAACCTTCCAACCTGCCAGCATGAATTCAATTTGGATTAATGATCTAACCCAAAGATAGAAGAAAGGTGGGTACCAAGACCACAACCTTACACCAGTGGCATATCTCTAATTCTTATGATTTCCTCACATCAGGATTAATTTTGCCCTTTTCATTTTTCATCATTTGTTCTCGATTCTGCCTTGAGAGGCTACTTGGGACAAATCATCAGACTCCTTTCCACAGAACAGATCTTCAGATTCTTGAAGACAGCTGCCATGTATCTCCTGAGTATTCTCTTGCCCAGAAATAATATCCTTAATTCATTCAACCCAAAATATGTCATTCTTAATTTAAAAATTGCAATTGTAAGAAACGTATGATGATAAAGCAAAATGATTTGATTTAAATTCCTCATCTTATTCATTTGTTTATTTCTGCTTTTTGATCAATAGATTCCTTGTTCTTTGTGAATTTTGAGTTTGACTTACTAGGCTCTTATTTTTTCTAAAACAGTACATTGAAATATTAACAATAGTAACAACAAAAACAACAATCATAATAACTATCATTTACATAATGCTTAGTATAATACCTTGCACTAAGTAGGCACTTAATAAATTGTAGTTGGCTGATTAAGATTTGCAAAATTTTCCACAAATATTATTTCATTTTATCCTCCAAACAACCTTTGGAAGGAGGTGCTATCATGTACTATATTCATTATACAGATCAAGAAACTGAAACAAACAGAGATTAGGGTCACAAAACTTCTAATTGTCTGAGATAATATTTGAATTAAGGTCTTCCTGAATTTAGTTTTAGTACTCTATGTACTATGCCACTTAGTTGTCCTGGTAATTAAGAAATCCTCTATTTAACTTATCTAACAAAAATGATAGACTATATTTTGACTCTGTTGCATTTCCCTATTAATTGGGCACAAGGTCTCTCCTTAAAAATCATAAACAAGACATTCCACTTTACTTCTGGACTTCAGATCAGAACTTATACATGCATGGGACATGGTGGGGAGGTAGAAATATTGCCAAAGTTCAGAGTTTTTAAACAAATTTTATTAGGAAATATTTTGGACAATTAAAAATACAATTTATTTATTTCATTATGTAGAAACAATCATTATCCATGATTCATCTATATTTTTTGTTTCTTCCCCTTTCAAAAACTTGTTAAATATCTCAAGTTGGATTGTAAGATACTACTATTTCAAAGTAGTTATCAAAATGCAAAATAATTGATTTCTTACCAGTCATGCCATTTGGGATTTGATCTAAAAGCCCCAAATTTCATCTCCCAGAATACATCTCCCAATCAAGATTCCACAGCATGGCTTGTTTAAAAAGGACTTTTTAAAAATGTTTGATGTGTGCTGCAGGTTAAATGCACTCAGATGGAAGTATTAAGACTTCTGAGTGATTTTCAATTGCTCTGGGTTTTTTTTTTTATGATGCTACATATCTACTTTTATGAAGCCCACTACTCTACTTTTCCCTGCACCCCTCCAAGCCTAAAAACACAGATTGTACTGTAAAAAGGGCTTGTGTAATCAGGAAATAGATGCCAGACTAAGAAAAATATATGATCTTAATTATTCTGCTTTTTTTTTCTTACTGAGGTGTAAGTGTTTTTTCCTGACAGTTCAATATTTCTTTTACTGATAGTCAGCAGTTTTATTGACAATTGGCAACTCCACTCATACACAAAAGGGAAGCAGCCTTACCAAATACTGCAGCAAGGGCATTGAAGAATGAAATATCAGGCCATACATATGAGACTCATGGGATTTACAAAACCACCAAAAGTTTCAAATCTTTTGAAAATAAATTGTGGATTACAATTTTCAGAGTAGTGGGCAATTTCTCTTTCCAATTACAGTTTCCAATCTGGTTAAGGAACATATGGAAATTGAGACTCTACTTTGCAACACAACATTTGTCTTTGCTGGAGATTGTGATAAATTTTAGTATGCAACTGAAAGGCAATGAGAATCACTTGAATGATTCTCAGTCTGAAAATTTTGTTCCCAGAGTTTCTTCCACCAAACTGGAATTTTAAATCTAATTCTGACTTAAGTAACTTTTAGAACACATCAGTTTTGTTTAATTTTCTCCTTTAATAAATAGTAGTAACAATTTAGCAGTTTATTATTTTTTTCTTTTTTTTGGCACAGGCCTATAATTTCATTGGTTTATCGGAACTCTCAGTAAGGAAACTCCTTTTATTAATGCCGGTTTATACTTTTTCTGCATTATGAAACAGAAGGTTAAATGACTTGTCCATTATTTCAAAGTCAATTATGAGTCACAGGTCTTAAATACAGGTCTTTCTGAATTCTAAAAAATTCAGGGTCTTAAGGTTCAATTCTTATCAAATAACTTTTAAAATGAACAAAATAGTCTTAAAAACTGGAGACTATTTTGTTTTATAATTTTCTTTTTGGCTGAGGCATTTGGGGTTAAGTGACTTGCCCAGGGTCACATGTTAGGAAATGTTAAGTATCTGAGACTAGATTTGAATTCAGGTCCTCTTGATTTCAGGGCTGGTGCTCTATCCACTGCACCACCTAACTGCCCCCTACAAAAAATATTTTAATCAGAAGCATCTTTGAATTTCAATTCCTTCAATTGCCATTTGTAAAATGGCAATAATACCTTCCCGGCCTACCTCAAAGACAATCTATGTGAAAATGAGGATACTCACTAATTGCTTCTTTTCCTTCTCATTCTACTTTTTTTCTGCTGGTTAGCCTGGTTTCAACTCCATGGGACTAGACATCCCCAAGTGTCCCCCTTTTCTTCCCTTTCTTGCTTCCTTTTGTGTTTTGTCTCCCTCTTTAGACTTTAAGCTTTTTGAGGGCAGGAACTGGTTTTCTTTTTAATTGTATCTCCTTACAACAAAAATACCCCAGGGAAGTACTTGGGCAGTTAAAACATAAATTTGCTAAAACACTTACTACAAGCTATCTTGCCCCAAGCCAATATTTCTGTACTCTTTGTGGCTCTCCCTGCCTTTTCATTTTCAAAACACATTCTAACCAAACCTGTCATGGTTCCACCCACCATTCCTGTAACGTTTCAAAACAATTTACCACTACTGAACATTACTCCTTTATTGCATTATCTGTTACACTATAAACTCCCTGATGTCAGAGACTTCCTTTGGTTTATGTTTGTAACTCCACTTCTTAGCATGATACTTCATAGATAGCAAATTTATTAAATGCCCTTTTACAAAACAGAACACTTTAATTTTACTGGTGACCTTTGATGTTTAGCCCAAAGGTACAAATAACATAGGAGGCTTTGAAACTATGGCAGAGCCAATGGTGATGCTGTTTAAGCAGGGGGCCTTTTCCCCAGAACTGTTCAAGTCATACTATTTAGACCTGCTATTTTGCCAGTGGTCAGACTTGAGTCAAATTAGATAAAATGTTCCATGGATGGTTATATTGTCCATTTGCAAGCCCTAAACAGTGTTTTCAATTATTTACTTAAAATAAAAGGGGCCTCTCTTTTCCCTACTGAAAGACAATATGAGTTATCAGATCCTTAAACGTCTGCTTTTTAAATTTACTGTCCCAAATGGAACTGGTTTGGAAGGTGTTTTGTTTATCTGGCAAAAGTATCAATAGAAATCAGGAAAGCCAATATGAAAGAAAAATCAGGATACCTTATCAGGAGAGAATTTAATTAAAGATAAACATGAAGGCTATTGCTATTTCAGGATAAGAATCATTTACTTGAATTTAACTTCAAGAAAGAAGAAGATGACATCAAACTTTTTCATTTATAATTTTCTCCTACAAAACATGGCTAAAGCTCAGGTTTGGAGATTAAAGAAAATAATCCCCAGTTCTATATTATGTACGTACTATCACTGTATTAAGCTTTGGAACATCCAACAAATACTTTTCCATGTGCTCAGCTTTGTTAGGCATCTCAATTTCACCCTGCTTTGTGCACACATTTTTTTTTTTTTGCTTTTTTGCTGAGGCAATTGGGGTTAAATGACTTGCCCAAGGTCACACAGCTAGGGAATGTTAAGTGTCTGAGACCAGATTTGAACCCAGGTCCTCCTGACTTCAGGGTTGGTGCTCTATTCACTGTGCCATCTAGCTGCCCCTATGCACACATTTTGAGTCGATTTTATTTCAATGATATTGAAAGCTAGAACTCGCAACCATCAATACTAAAAATAGTTTTGCTGCTAACAAAAGAATAATCAAATATTTTTGTTTAGAATGTCAATCCAATCAAAGAATTGGTTGGACTGAAAAGTTCTCTGGAATATGAGGGAGGGAGGGAAGAAGGAGGGAACAAAGAGAGAGACACAGACAGACAGACAGATAGACAGAGACAGAGAGAGAGAGAGACACAGAGAGAGAGACAGAGAGAGACAGAAAAACAGGAAGAGGGAGAGGGACACACACACACACACACACATACACACACACACACACAGAAAGAACAGGATTTAGAACAGAGACTTAGGAACACCTATATTGGAGGGTATTATATCAATGAAGATACCAAAAAAGAAGCTAGAAGGAAAAGTCAGATTGGTAGGAGGAAACCAATCCATGATTCAATCAACAGACATTTTTAAAATGTCTATTATATGCTCTAAATTTTGTTTGAACAAAATTGGCTTTTGAAAAGTTGCTGAGTTATGAAGATAAACAGAGACTCTGGGAGTGACAGCAGGGGAAAAAGAGGAATGTTACAAAAATTCAGGGAGGAGAGAATAGTTAACAGTATCAAACACTGAAGAAAAATCAAGAAGGAAGAGGATTGAGAAAAGGCCACCGGATATAGCAATTAAAAATCCTTGGCAAATTTGGAATGGAAGTAGTTTAATTAAATAAAGAAGTTGGGAGTTTGCAAAGGATTAGGAAGTGAAAAAGTGTGGTGCATTGCAAAGTTCTGATCTTGGCACACAGAACTTGGAACTATAGGATATGAATTTTAACCCTGGTTCTGTCCCTTACTATATGACTGACAAGTTACTTGGATAAACTGTTTTATAATCTTTAGTTTTCTAACCTGTTAAAAAATGGGGATTAAGTGGAATGGACTCTATAATTTCTTTCAGCTCTTTTACTATTATCCCTTTTTATTTTTTTTTACTATTATCCTACTAAATGTTTCTTTACAGATTGATGTGCCAGTGCTTAGCACAGTGCCTAGTACATAGTACATGATTAATAAGTGTGAATTGTTTGATTACTGATTGACTTTTTGGATAAGCTATTAGGATTGCAATTTATGAGTCAACAATATTATAGAAGAGACAAGTAAGTTCATATTAAGAATAGGCATATTATTAAGGACTATTACATTAGAACATGAGCTTCTTAAGGACAAGGATTATTTTTGTAATTCATTGTATCCTCAGAAATTAACACAGCACCAGACACATAGTAAGTGCTGATTAACTTATGACCAACTGACTAGGGAGGTGATAATACTACTGTATTTCACTTGGTAAACCTATATCTACAGTATTGTGTTCAATAAATCACATTTTGGGAAGGAAATTGATAAGCTAAATATATAACCCCTTTCAATACTCATATACCTCCTCCTTTAATCCAGGATTTCATTGTCTCTGACCTAGACTATTTTCTTTTTAAATATGTGTAAACATATTGATACAATTTCTTGCTGCACAAAAAAAGAAAATAAGTAAGAAACAAAATGTAAGTGAACAACATCAAATGGAGTGGGAATGTTATGTTGTAATCCATATTCAGTTCCCACTCTGGGTAGATGGCTCTCTTCATCATAAGATCATTGGAACTGGCATCAATCATCTCATTATTGGAAAGAGTTCATCAGAATTAATCATTGTATAATATTGATATTGCTGTGTACAATGATCTCCTGATTCTACTCATTTCACTTCGCATCAGCTCATGTAAGTCTCTCCAGGCCTCTCTAAAATCATTTTCATGATCATTTCTTATAGAACAATAATATTCCATACCATTCATATAGCATAACTTATTCAGCCATTCTCCAATTGATGGGTATCCACTCAGTTTCCAGTCACTATGAAAAGGGCTGCCACAATTATTTTTGCATATATAGATCCCTTTCCTTCCTTTAAGATCTCTTTGGGATATAAACCTAGTAGAAACACTGCTGGATCAAAGGGTACGCACAGTTTGATAACTTTTTGAGCATAGTTCCAAATTGCTCTCCAGAATGGTTGGATCCATTCACAGTTCCACCAACAATGTATCAGTGTCCCAGTTTTCCCACATCCCCTCCAACATTCATCATTATCTTTTCCTGTCATCTTAGCCAATCTGAGAAGTGTGTAGTGGTGTCTCAGAGTTGTCTTAATCTGCATTTCTCTGATCAATAGTGCTTTAGAGCACTTTTTCATATGATTAGAAATGATTTTAATTTCTTCATCTGAAAATTGTCTGTTCACATCCTTTGACCTAGACTATTGACCTAATTGATTGCCCAAATTTCTTCTTCCCTACTCCAATCTATGCTCCATATACTTGCTAAAATTATTTTCCTTAAGTGAAGTTCTGACGATATCACTCTCCTACAAATTCAACCCCATTTGCCTCCTAATGAAAGGCATGTTTGATTGTTATCTTGTATATTTGGTACCTTAAAAAGTCCCAGGCACCTATTGTTGAGTTGTTCTCAGTCATGTCCAACTCTTTGCAATCCCATCTGGGATTTCCTTGGCAAAGAGAATGGAGTGGTTTGCTTTATCCTTCTTTAGCTCATTTTACAGATGAGGAACTATGGCAAACAGAGTTAAGTGGCTTGACTAGGATCACATAACTAATAAATGCTGAGGCCAATTTCAACTAGAAAGATGAGTCTTCCTGACTTTTAAGTCTAGCAGTACATTCATTGTGTCACCTAGCTTCCCAAGTCATAATACGTAATAAATATTTGATGACTGGTCAGTTGAACCTGTGTTGAAAAGGATTCTGAAAAGATGCCAAAACAGGTCAAAAAAATTCCAAGCTCTCTTGGGGCAGCTAGGCGGTGCAGTGGATAGAGCACCAGCCCTGAAGTCAGGAGGACCTGAGTTCAAATGTGGCCTCAGATACTTAACACTTCCTAGCTGTGTGACTGGGCAAGTCACTTAACCCCAATTGCCTCAGCAAAAGAAAAAGAAAAAAAATTCCAAGCTCTCTAGATCTCCCCTATGCCGCCCCCCCCCAAGAAAACCAAGACAAAATAGCACTTCAAGACAAATGTAGAAGCTAAAAATAATCCAGACTTGGGGTGGAACAGTGGCCCTTTAGGAACAATATGAGAAGATCTGAAGAAAGGTACCAGGATGGAGTTTTGTTTTATATGAAGTGGAAACACCTCAGGAAACACTGAAATGGCAAGCTAGAGCTCTGGGGCTAGTTTGGTTGGGAGGTACCCTTGATCCCAGCCACAGGAATCTTTGCCTTCCAGACAATGTGGAAGTCCAGCATCTGAATCAGGGAATATTGAAGGACCTTTGGTAAAAAAGGATTCCAGGTCCAGATGTGCTGTCAAGACACTGCCTTGGGCAAGAAGGAACCAGCACATGCCTGGTGAATTCATAAGCTGTGGGGCATGGATGCTGATGTCTGTGGGTACTTACGAGAAAGTGAAGTTCTTCATTTTGGTTTCAGGTCAGAGAGGATAATGGAATGAGGACCTGAGGCCAGAGGCACCAGCTCTCACCCCAGAGGAGTAGAGGCGATGACACTGAAAAACTGTTATATAGAAAAAAAAAATCAGGCAAAGAAGAAAGAACCTAACCATAGAAAATTATGGGAATAGAGAAAACCAGGGTTGTCTTCAAAGAAGGAGAGTGAAGTTAAAAAAAAAAATTAAAAAAAAAGCCTCTCCCACCCCAAAGAGTAACATCAAATGATTACTTGCTCCAAAAGAATCCATAGGAAAACTCAAAACAGAATTTACAAATCAAGTGAGAGAAATTAAAGAAAAATTTAAAAAAATTAGGACAATCCAGGAAAAATAAGATTATTAAAAGAAAGTCAACAAGCTGGAAAAGGAAATCCAGAATTTTAAGGAAGAAAATAGCATCTTGAAAATTAAGTTGGGCAAGTGGAAGCCAGAATAGTTACAAGAGATCAAAAAATAATAAAACAAAATAAAAAAATTTAAAAATAGAAGAAAAATGATATAAGAAAAATAACTGGGGCAGCTAGGTGGCACAGTGGATAGAGCACCAGCCCTGAAGTCAGGAGAACCTGAGTTCAAATCTGGTCTCAGACACTTAACATTCCCTAGTTGTGTAACCCTGGGCAAGTCACTTAACCTCAATTGCCTTAGCAAAAAGAAAAAAAAAAAAGAAAAAGAAAACTAACTAATTTAGAGAACAGATCATGAACAGAAAACATAAGAATAATTAGTCTGTCTGAAAACTATATTAAAAATAAGATTTTTGATGCAATAATATAAGAAACAATTTTTTAAAAATTGTCCTAAAATGTTAGTACAAAAAGGGAAAGCAGAGATAGAAAAAACTCTACTGATCACTACCTGAAAGAGATCTTACAAAAAAAAAAACATGTATAGGAATGTCAAAGCCAAATTGCAAAACCCCCAGGTCAAGGATAAAATATTAGGAGGAACAGGAAAAAAAATAATACAAATATGGCAAAGCCATAATTAGAATCACAGAAAACCTAGCAGTGGTTTGGACACCATATGCCAGAGAACAAAAGAACTGAGATTGTGTCTGAAAATATACCCACCAAAATCAGATATAATCCCGAACCAAAAAAAGCTATTCAATGAAATGAAAGACTTTTGGGATTTTGTGACAAAAGAATCTGAATATTTGACATACAAGATACAAGAGAACTATAAAGTAAACATTAAAGACTAAATACAAGATATGCAATGAGGACAAACTATTTTACACTTGGAAACTGTAAGTCTAAGATTGCCATTATTAATTGGGTAGTTTGGAAGAAAGACTGGGAAAAAGTTGAGTATGATGTAATTCTAAAAAATGAAATAATGTAGGTAAAGGTAAAAAGAATAATTATGAAAATGAGTTATGAGAGGAAGAACTGAGAGCAAGGAATTAGATGGTGGAGGAGGGTTGGTAGCTTTGGAACCTTTTACTCATTGGGAATGGGTTAAAGAGAGAATGATACACACATACATACACACAAGGATGAATATGTGCATGTGTATATATATGTATAAAAATCTTCTAAATTCAGAAAGAAAGAAATAAGAGAGTAAGGTGATGGTGGGGGGGAGAAGATGAGGAAAGGATAATTTTTAGAGGGAATTCTATTCATATCAGATTTGGCTTAAAGAGAAAACCATATACATTTAAAAGGAAATAAAAGTCTTCTCACTTTTTAAAGAAATAAGAAGCTGAGGGAATAGGAGAAGGGGTGGTATAGAAAGGTGTGTAGATTAACAAGAATGACAAACTGTGTAGATTAATGGAAATGAGGAAACTAGGGTACAACACACCCACATCTACACATATATATCATATAATCTGTCTTTCTATTTATCTGTCTATCTATCTATATTTGGAAGGTTATAAAGGCCTTCTAAATTCAGATAGAAATAATAAGGCAAAGGGAGGATTGGGGAGAGAATAAGAGAGATCTTTGTGTGGAGGGATAGATTAAGCAATAAGAGGGCAAGATAGTGGATTGAAGTTAATTAGAGGAGTCAGGAGGGATAAGAAATAAGAGATATATACAAAGATAAAATAAAGATAAAGAATAGCATTTATTATGAAAAAAGCAGCCTTAGTAATCATGATCTGAAAGTTAAAGCTAAAATAAATTTAATCAAAAAGAAAAATAGGAAAACTATATTCATATTAATTAATATTATTTTAGACTATCTAAGATAACTAGACAGTAGTGATAAGGTAGGAATTTTGCTTTGATATAGGAAATGATGAGTTGATGAATTGAGAAAATATGGAAAGATTTGGATTTATGAAGGAAAATATTATCCACCTCAGAGAGTAGAGGAAAACAAACATAGTACAGTCTTACATAGATGCATATGAATGTATATGTGCATATATCTATATTCATATATCTGTATTGTTTTAGTTATCTATCTATATATGTGTGTATATATGTATACATACATGTATAAAATATATCTATGCTTAATTTTAGCCTTGGGATATAGGGGAGAAAGGAGAAAAAAGTCCATAGCAAAGAATAAAAAAAAAAAAAAAAACCTTTAAGAATGACAAAAAAAAGATTTCTACTCAACATAATGCATATTGTTTATTATATAAGATTTTGTAAAATGGAAATTTATTGCTTTAGATTTTGAATTCTAATGTTCTGTTGTGCACCTGGCAATGTTTTGTTTTGTTTTTTCTTTTCTTATTTTGTATATGTTTAAAATTTAAAAAAAAATAATGTTTTTTTTCTTTTCTTATTTTGTATATGTTTAAAATTAAAAAAAAATAAAAGAAATTTTGCTAGATACATAGTTGAAGTCCAGGCCTTGAGATCTTAGGACTTTATTGCTGGAATGATCAATTCATTCTTGTAGTTTTACAAATGACATAACTGAGGCTACAAGAATTACTGTTATTTGCTCAAAGTTTAGTGAAAAAATTGTGACAAATTCATGTCTTTTGGTTTCAAATCATAGTGCAGAAAAGAGTACTGCTTTTGAAGGATAAATGTGAAAATTCAAGAGTCACTTCTGTCATTTAGTCCCTTAGTTTCCTAATTTTAAAATAAAGGACTATATATTAGTACTTGGTGATGTCCATTAAGTAACCCTTTTGATAATTCATAAGGTCTAAGATTGTTGCATGTCTTTAATACCTTCTCCTCTTCCAAGTATCTTCTAAATCAATTTCTCAAAGACTTCACAGTTGTATTATATCCAGTATAAATGCTCTTTTTGTCCAATCTGCTTTTGGTTTCTTTTCTTATCTTTGTTGTCTTGAGTGCCTCTTCTATAAGCACAGTCAGGATTAATTTGCAATTAATTTGCAAGATTAAATTGCAAATGTAGTTACTCTACTGACCTTCATGTTGAAAATAGTTTGTAATAAATGCTTTGCTTATCCTTTCTATTGTTTTAATGTCATTTTCAATCTTAAATACTCTTGGAATTATTTTGCTTAAATGGATTTCTTGCCAAGATTTCTTTAAGCTGGATTTTACCGGTCTCTACTTCTCTGCGTGATATGAATTAATTATCCTTATAATCACTCCATCTTCCTTCATTACATTTTACAAATATGCTTTTTTTTTTTTTCTAAATTGGTGTTGCTTTTGGCTACTATCTTCCACTACTTGGCAAGTAAGTCAACTGTATACTGACTAATGTGTTTTTTCAGTTTTGCTGGACTCCTTGTTCTGGTGATTGGTTTATATTAATTAGACTTTGCTATACAATTATTATAAGTGGTGGTGTAATTTGTATTGTTCATTAATTACATATCATGATCAATTACTAAAATAATGCAAAACTTATTTGGAATTACATGTAATATGTTTTATTCTTTATTTTAGCATCTTGCTCTTTGCTAATGCTGATTTTTGCTCTAAGTACAGTCCATCTGATATTACCTCCAATTTGCCTTGTAGATTTTTAAATGGACATAAATTATTTTCATGTTTTCTCCTCTATTAGACTTTGAGCTCTTTAAGGACAGAGATCACGAGTTTTTCTTTTGCCTTTTTTATATTATTAGCACTTGTGTCACACATAAAGTATATACTTAATAAATACTTGCTGAAAGAAAAACTTAAATGAGTTACAGGAGGAAATAAGCATTACGAGTATTCTAGTGGGAGACTTCAACCATCTTTTTCAGAACTTGATAAATCTAAAATAAATAAGAAAACATTATAAGATTAATAGGGTTTTTAAAAAGTTAGATACAATATACCTCTGGAGAAAATTGAAAGCGAATAAAAAGTTTTGTATCTTTTTCTTAGTGTCACATGGCATCTGCACAAATATCGCCCATGTATTATGGCATACAAACTTCACAGTCAAATACAGAAAAATGGAAAAATTAAATGCACTCTTAATATAATTATGAATAAAACATATTTAATAAAGGACCATGGAAAGACAGATTAAAATTAATTGGAAGTAAAATAATCTAATCTTAAAAAATTAGCAACAAATTACAGAAACAACTAATCATTTCATTAAAGAAAATAGCAACAATGAAACACATACCAATGTATATGAAAATACAATAAAATGTGTAAAGATGTCACAAAAGCAGTACCTGGGTGAAATTTTCTCTAAATACTTACATCAATAAAAAGAGAAAGAGTAGATGAATGAATTGGGTACACAATTTAAAATAAACATTAAAAAGGTCAAATTAAATATTCCCAATTAAACACCAAATTGAGAATAGTGAAAATCAAGGGAGAGTTTAAAAAATGAAAGTAATAAACCCATCAAACCAATAAATAAACCCATGAGGTTGTTTTATATGAAAAAACTCTAATAAATAAAATAATAACAAAATTCATCTGAAAGAACAAAAGATCAAGAATATCAAGGGAATTAATAAAAAAAAATATATAAAGGAAAGTGGCCTAGCTGTACCAGATCTCAAATTATATTGTAAAGTGGTAATTATAAACACAATCTGGTATTGGCTGAGAGTGGTGGGTCAGTGGAATGGATTGGGTACTTAATACAAAGTAGTAAATGACCATAATAATCTAGTGGTTGATAAATAAAAAGATCCAAGCTTTGGGGACAAGAACTCAGTATTTGACAAAAACTTTTTGTAAAACTAGAAAACAATATGGCAGAAGCTAGATATGTACCAATATCACAAGCCTATAGCAAGATAAGGTCAAAATGGTTACATGACTTACACATATAAGGAGTTACCATAAGCATATTAGGAGAGCATTGAACAATTTACCTGTTAGATCTAAGGATAAGTGAAGAATTTATGACCAAACATGAGAGAGAGAATGTTTAATTTTGATTAATTATATTAAAAAGGTTTGGCACAAACAAGACTAATGCAGTTAAGATTAGAAGGAAGGCAGAAAACTAGGATAGATAAGTGGTATAGTAGTTACAGTGCTGAATCTGGAGTCAGGAAGATTCATCTTTCTGAGTTCAAGTCAAGCCTTAAACACTTATTTTTTTGACCTTAGGCAAGTCACTTAACCTTATTTGCCTCAATTTCTTCATTTGTCAAAAGATCCAGTGAAGAAAATGGCAAAAATTCCAGTATTTTTGCCAAGAAAATCCAAATAATTTCATAGAACATTGGATATGTCTAACATGATAGAACAGCAACAATAGCAGAAAACTGGAGAAAAATATCTACAGCAAGTTTTTCTGATAAAGGTCAAATTTTTCTTTCTAGCTGCTAGCAGAATCTGTTCCTTGGTGCTATAGTCCTGAAATTTAGCCACAATATTCCTTGGGGTCTTAATTTTGGGGTCTCTTTCAGGAGGTGATCGGTGAATTCTTTCAATGGTGATTTTGCCCTTTGATTCTACAATCTCAGGGCAGTTTTCTCTCAGGATTTCCTGGAAGATAGTGTTTAGATTCTTTTTTTCATCATGGCTTTCAGGAAGTCCAATAATCCTTAGATTGTCTCTCCTAGATCTATTTTCCAAGTCAGTTGTTTTTCCTAGGAGATATTTCTTATTTTCTTCTAATTTTTCATTTTTTTGTTTTTCTTTGACTGATTCTTGAAGTCTTATTGAGTCATTCACTTGCATTTGTTCAATTCTTATTTTTAAAGTGTTGTTTTCTTCAGTTACCTTTTTAAGCTCCTTTTGTAACTGGCCAATTTGTTCATTGCACTCTTTTTCCACTTCACTAATTTTATTTTTCAATAAATTGGTGTCTTTTTCATATCTCTTTTGCAGGGCATCATATCCTTCTTGCAAGATATTGTATCCTTCTTGCACTGATTTCAGTTTATTTTCCCATTTATCCTCCAGCTCTCTTTTGAGGTTCTTTATGCAATCTTCCAGAAAGGCCTTTTGAAAAGGGGACCAGTGATGGTCCTTGCTGATTTTCTCTGGAGTTTTGTCTAAGGGAACCTCTGGATCTGGGGTGATCACTTCTTTCTCTTTATAAAAGCTGTCTATGGTGAGAGCTCTCTTTTGCTTCTTCATTTTTTTTAGACAGTGTGGATATCTCTTTAAGGTAGGGGAAAAAAAACGGAGGCTGAAAAGCTTTGCCTTGGGGCACTTTGGCGAGTTGACTTAAGGTGCTGGGCCGGTGGGGGCTAGGACTAAGTCTGAATTACTCCTTAAACAAGGCAAGTCTGCCAGAACCCCTGCCCCCAATCAGGGCAGAGTGTCCCGAGTGCCTCAGATAAACTCCAGGTGTTTGGAATTTGGAGTTTGGAGTTTGGAATTTCTGCCATGATGAGCTGAGCTGAGTCCCACCCTCACTTCTGGCCTACTCAGGAGTCGTCTATTTATCTCTCTGTCTGAGCCCAACTAACCTGATATGAAGTTATCCAGAGAGCAGTGTCAAAATATTTCTGAGTTCGTTGACTTAAAGATCAGTTCAGAGGCTTATTTTATTGTTGATTTGAGAGAAGATCGGAGGAGAGGCAGAAAGTCACCTTTTCACTCTGCCATCTTGGCTCTACCCCCTCCCCCCAATTTTTCAAATGAATAGAGAATTGAGTTAATAAATGATAAATTGATATGAACAGGTAGTTTTCAGATGAAGAAATCAAAGCTACCTATAGTCATATGAAAAAAATATCCTAAATTATTTTTTGTGTAAAGAAGTGGAAATTAAAACAACTTGAGATAAAACCTCACACCTAAAAGATTGGCTAATGTGACAGAAAAGAAAAATAAATGATGAGTGGGATTTGGGAAAACTGGGGTTCTAATGAATTATTGGTGGAGCTGTGAACTAATCGAACCATTCTGAGAGTGATTTGGAATTATGAACAAAAGATGACAGAACTATGTATACAATTTGACCCAACAAAACGAATACCAGATCTGTATCCCAAAAAGATTTTTTAGGAAAACAAAAGGGGCTATTTGTACAAAAATATTTATAACAACTATTTTTCTGGTGGCAAAGAATTGGAAATTGAAGGAATTTCTATCAATTGGGAAAAGTTATGTTATATGATTGTGTTATAAGAAATGATAAGCAGGATGCTTTCAAAAAAACCTGGTAAGACTTACATGAACTAATGCAAAAGTAATGTAAACAGAACATGTAGGACATTGTACACAGTAATAGCAATATTGTGCAGTGATCAACTGTGAATAATTGCCATTCTCAGCAATACAAAGACAAGAAAATTCTCAAGGATTTACGGTGAAAAATGCTATCTATCTCCAGAGAAAGAACTGATGGAATCTGAATGCAGATTTTTTTTGTGTGTGTTTTCTTTTACAGTATGATTAATATAAAAGGTTTCATATGACCGAACATGTATTATCTATATTAAATAACTTGCCATCTCATGGAAGGTAAGGAAGGGAGGGTAAGAATTTCAAATTCAAAATTTTAAATGATGAATGTAAAAATTGTCTCTATATGTTATTGGAAAAGGATAAAATTTTTGCAAAAATAAAAAAAAATACTTGCTGATTGGTTAACTCAGATAGCTGATTCAGGGATGGCTTCCATGTCAATAACATTTTTTCTTATCTATTAAAATATAATCAATTTCAATTTTTTGCTGTTATCTGATATTCAGCACATCCAGTCAACTTTTCTTAAGAAAGTTTTCTTGTTGTAAAGGTATAAATTTTGCATGTAATGAACTCTTTTCATTTTTTCTTATCTAAATTTCCAATTTAATTCTCAACATTCTCATTTATTATCTCTCTTTTTATGAAATGACCAAGTATCAAAGTATTCGATAACTTAATTGGAAGGGTCTTAACCAGTTCTATGCAGAATTTCTCTCTGTCTCTCTTTCTTTTCCTCTCTCTTTCTCTGTCCTTGTTTCTCTGTCTCTGTGTCTGTCTTTGTCTCTGTCACTGTCTTATGCAATCAATATTGTGCATAAATTGTAATTATTCTCATGGTTATTTTTTTTGGCAAAAACTTTCTTGTACTGCACAGTATTAAAACTAAATGCCTCACGAAATAAAATTTTGTGTTATCTTTTGGTAAGCAACTCTGCCAACACTTTTATTTTTAACCTAGCTAAACAATATCTCTATGCTATTTTTCCATTTAGTTGCAACTTCATTTTTCTTCTGGTTTCATTTAGACCAATTATGGCTAGGGTGATGTTGAGTTAGGAAGATGTCTACCCAGACCATATGAAGACTTCCCCTAGCAGAATGAATTGATAAAAAAAAACTTATTTTAACAGCCATGAAGGCAACCAAAACTGGTGTTGTGGAGCACTTAGACATAAAAGATGTCAAGATCATCCATTTTATCCTAGGTCGTTCCCAGTTGTCCTGACTTGTCTTGTCACTGAACACTGATGACCCTAGAAGAGAGAGTGAGGCTGATGAGTTTGTGTAACTCTGCCTCATTTAAAATCCAATTCATGGGAAATGATTCATAAATTGTAATCTATAAAAATGTAATTGACTTTTGTACCAAAAGAAAAGAAGAACTTAAAGAAATTAGAGAATCATAGGAAAATCTGTTTGAACTGATACAAAGCAACATAAGAAGGAACAATATATACAAAACTCCATCGAAGTCCATCAAAAACATTTAAAAAGTAACTGTTCTCAGGTTAAATGTAATGATTAATATTAATTTCAGATGATGAAATGCACCTTCTTCTTCTCAGCAGATGTCAGAATACATATGCCAATGTTGCATATGCCATTTGATTTTGTTTGACTTTCTTTATAATATGAAAGGGTTCTTGGAGGGAGGAGAGATGTTGGCAAATGATTGTGATGTATAAAACAAATAGCACTATTGAAACATTTTTAAATGTATTTTTTGAATTATTAGAATAGTAATTTGTCTTTTTTATGGTAGGAAGAGGCTTAGTGTGATTAAAAGTTTAAAAACAAAACTCACAACCAAGTGCAGCTTTTCAGAAAGCAAAGTCAGGCACTGGAGTCTAGTGGCTGGAAATTATTTATCTTGGTTAGTGAAGCGAAAACACCCTTCCCAAATGTAAAGTGGAGTCCTTTGACTCTAACTAGTACATACCTTAGGATGCAGAGATAAACTGGCCTGAGGCCTGTGGACTATGTTTTTCTAAGCATTAGGAATATGCTCAAAAGGTCAGATTTCAGTCTCACTTTCAAAGTCTAATTCTCTTGCATAGAAAGCTCACTGTTGTTTTAATTTTTAACAAATTAAAATCAGTTAAGATGGCCTGGCCTTCAGTCACAGAATATAGTTTGCTCAACCACTGAGATATTTTTCATTAGAAAAAAAATAGTGCTTTATACCCTTAATGCATGTAGGCTTCAATGGAGTTTGATGAAAACAAAATTCCTAGATCTCCTGTTTACTATATTGTAGCTGGTATATGTAGAGGGAGAGGGGTATATGAAAGAGCCAACTAAACCCAATACCACGAAGTCCCTGATAGACCTGTTGGGAAGAGACCTTTCAGAGCACAATGCCTCATTGCAACTGGACTTAACAAGGCTTTCCAACATTATTTTTCACCATCTCCAAGCCCCCAAATGCACGAGAATACTTCAAACATACCTTTGTGAATATTTCCCCATATAGACATTATTTAAAAGGCCTACAACAGAGGAAAGACCAGGGCAGGTTCTGAACCTAGTGAGAGGTGCTGTAATAGACTGTATTGAGAAGGCCTTTGATGTTGTTTTGCATACTGTATATGAGCTTTCCACTCTCTCAGTCATTTCCTCTGTGCTTTGGTAGCCCAGCGGGAAGTCTGCTATTAGAAACAAGGTTTATTGCTGCCTTGCAAACATTTATTGGGTAGTATCTAAGCCATGGTGTCAAGTTATAGTAATGTGTTGTTCCAATTTTTTTTTTTTTGAGATTTTGGCTTTTTAGAGAAGGGTCCTTAGAGAATTCTTCTGTTTCAGGAGCAAAAAGTAGTTTTCTATAGGAAAAGAGAGTGAGAGTTTTATGTATATTGATTGCATACCTATGTACCTTCGTATGCCCTGAGGTTTTGCTCAGTAGAGTTGCACCATTTTGTTCTAGAGACAAAGGTCCTTTCCTTATACAAATTATGCTGGAGAATTTCAAGCCACATGTGGCTCAGAGAGCAGGATGTGCACTCATTTTGACAAAACCACAAATTCAACAATGGAGTTCAGGGAAAATTCTCAGATTTGCTTGGAGAAAGTTTTAGTCTGATTTTACACTAGAATAACATGCTTTTCTAAGAGCCATTTGTTGAAAATCTGCTTATTTTCCATATAACCAAGCTGCATATTTCTGAATGGCACCCTGGAAACATGCCTGTTTTTACCTCTAGACTTGTGAGGATCCAGTAGGGATTATGAGGAAGAAAGATTAGAGGTGACAGTGGTGGGAAAAGTTTCTCCACTCTTTCAATCTAACCCTCCAAACATTCTGAAAGCGTCATCTCCAAGGTCATCAACAAAGTTATCCTAATGCCTCAATCTAATGATCTTTTTTGAGTTCTAACCTTTCCTGAGCTCTCAGAGGTCTTTAACATTATTGACTTATCTTTTCCTCCTCGTGGATACTTTCTCCTGCTTAGAGTTTCATGACATCGATCTCTTCCAGTTCTTCAACTGCTCCTCAGAGTCATTTGCTTGATCATCACCAGTGCTCCCTATGTGTCTGTATATGTGTGTTTGGACCCCACAACTCTGCCCATTACTTTTTCTTTTCATCAGTTGATTTACCATTTCAGTTCAGATCAACCTTAAACTTATATTTCCTGCCTTTCTCTGTCTTCCTGTCTCTGTCCATCTTTGTCTTTCTGTCTGTCTCTCTTTGTATCTCAATTTCTCTATCCTTCTATCTCTGCTTCTCTGTCTGTCTCTGTTTCTCTGCTCTCTCTCCATCACTCTAAAACTTTATACACTAGTTCTCTGTCTCTGTTTCTCTGTCTCTGTCTCTCCCTCGCCCTCACCCTTGCCCTCGCCCCAAGCTCACATTTTCAACTACTTCCATATCTCAGTCTAGTTGTTACATATAATCATTTCACACAGCATTTCTAAAACAGAGATTGATGTGTTTCTCCTGACGTGTCTCTCAGAAAACCTATTCCTCTTACTAAGTTTCTTATTGCTACTGAGGCTATACTCACAACATCTCTCATACCTATTTCTGTCTCTCTACTTCTATAGCAACCATGCTAATTCAATCTCTCCTCACTTTTTGCTTCACCTATTATAATTATCTCCAATATATCTTTTCACTTCTAGTCACTCTCATTTATAATTCATTTTCTACACAGTTGTCAAATATTATTCAAGCACACATCTGGTCATGTCACTCCTCTACTTCAGAAGCTTCATATCTTTCTTCTCTCTAAGGTAAAATGCCTTCTTTATGGGAAGGAAAGGAAAGGGATGCACAATAATTAAGAGCCTACTCTGTGCCAGGAACTGTATTAAATGTTTTACAAATATAATTTCATTTCACATTTAAAGCTTTTCAAAGTCTAACTCCAACCTGTATTTCTAGACTAATTTCACATTTCCCCCCTAAATTCTAAATTCTAGCCAAACAGACCCACTGATATGCCCTACATGCAAAATCCCATTGTCTGTTTCTGTTATTTTTGCACAGAATATTCCCATTGCCTGGAATGCACTTGCTTCTTACCCTTGCCTCATACAATCTTTCTCTGAATTCAAGATGTAGCTAAAGCACAACCTTCTAGATAAAGCCTTTCCTGATCCCCTCAAACACTAGAGCCCTCAATATCAGGCTACCTTGTATTAAATTATTTTGTATTAGTCTTCTATATTTGTTGCATATGTATTCAAATATATAGAGATATATGTATATAGATATATACTCTGATAGAATGTATGACCTTTTCAAATAAAGATTATTTCATTGTCTTTGTATTTCCAGTGGCTAACATAGTGCTTGGTACATAGTAAGTATTTAATAAATATTTACTGATTGATTGATGGATTTTAGAGAAGTGAAAGCATGGTGTCTGTTAGATGAGCTTCCCAAGAATTAGGGTTTATGGAACTGTTTTGTATAATAATTATTCTAAAAACACATCTAGGAATAAGTTCTATAGATGTTTTCATTTTGTTGTTCTTCATTTATTTCAATCACTACTGATTCTTCATGACTACATTTGGGATATTTTTGGCAAATATACTGGAATGGTTTGACATTTCTTTCTCCAGCTCATTTTATAGGGAAGAACTGAAGTAACCAATGTAGATGACTTACCCAGAGTCACACAACTAGAAAGTGTCTAAGATTGGATTTGAACTCAAGAAATTGAGTCTTCTTGATTCCAAGTCTACCGTCCTATTAATTCTATCACCTAACTGCCCAAATGTAGCTTATAGATTATATATAATTATGATTGTAAGAGACAGATAAGGAAACTGTGGTCCATAGATTTTTAAGTCATTGTTCAGGGTGATATAACTAATATCTGAGGCAGTATTTGGATTTTGAACTTCCTTATTCCAAGTCCAGTGCCCAATCCATTCTATCATGATGCCTCAGTAAAGGCTTCATGAAGAGGCAGAGACTTTAATTAAACAATTAAGAATGAGTTGAATTTTATTAGGAAAAGAGGAAAATGAGGACTTTCTAGATATCTAGATAGGAGGAATTTTAGGAACAGTCAACTGGTCTATCTGACATTTCCACTGGATTGACTGGATTTACCAGATTATTTGATTTTGTGTAAGCACAGAAAATTTTATGATAAGTATTGTATTTCTTTCTCCAACCTTTCAGAAAATACTGAAGAATATTTTTTTTCTCCCTCCCTTTCCAAATTTCCTGTCTGCTTATAATCCAGCAATTTTCATTTGAAAGCTTATTGTTGGGAACTCCTTTTAATGAATGCATTATAAACCGATTTAGACAATAAGAAGTTACAGCCATTGAACACAATTACCTCAGCTCTGTTTCACAATGTCTCCATAGAGATAATGCAGATCAGGATAAGGGCAGCCTGGAAGTAAACAAGAAATTACTTTTATTTCTACATGTTGTCATAGAAAATATGTAGAATTTATATGTTTCCATGTTAACCCATGGAAACACATAGTCTTTCATGTGGACCCCATGTATCCTTTTGGATAGAAATTCTTCTTTCGATTACTCTTAGGATTGCCTCACTTTGAAACAGTTTTGATTGAGGCTCAACTATATTTAGAACTCATTGGCTAAAAGATTTTTCAAAAGGCAAGTGCATCTTTTGTTTCCTTTGGCAGAGAAGGCTTGATCCCATGGCAACCTTAGCATTTCTACAACTGTATCATATCTAAGCTATAAGATTATAGCTTCAGAAGGGAAAGGAATTTTGTCTAGGTTTGGGAAATGGGAATTTGATTTGTTGGTGTCTGGGCTCTTGTTTAGATTCCCAAATTGTCCTTCTTTGGAACTAAACAAAATAAAATGCAAGTTAAAAAAAGGATGATTGTTATAGTGATGATATTTATATTAAAGGTCATTTTTTCATATTTTCTTTTTTAAAAATTATTTTATTTTCTATTTATAATCCAAAACAAGAATTTCTATAACAATGCAATAAAAAAGATCATTGCACACAAAACTGCAAACAACATGCTATTCACTCCATATATACAATGAAGTTATCATGAAATTTTTTCCTTCTTTTTTCTTTCCTCTACTTCCAACCCCCCCCCAGATTAGACACAAATAAGTTATGTATGTATGCAAAATTATTCTATATAAATTTCTATTTATCACATCTTTTCTGGATGCAGAAAGAATCTTTTTTCATATTTTTAGTTTATTTGTATTTATAATCATCACATTGCCTTAGTTGCTCAAAGTTGTTCTTAAAACAACATTACTGTTACTATATATACAATATTCTCTTGGTTTTGCTCATTTCACTTTTCATCATTTTGTATTTCACATTAAAAAAAAAGTTTGAGGGAAGAACCCCAGACTAAAGGCTTGTTTCAAAGCTTTGTGAAATCAATTTTTAAAATTTTTCTTTTCATTTCCCCCAGTTTTAAATTTGTAGTCTTAATTTGCATAATGATAAGTGTGGTGAATTTTTAAAAAATCAGGAATGTATCCTTCTCAGAGAACAATATATTATACAATGCTTGTTCAGGGTCATGTAAGTGTGACTATTCACATTATTTCTGTATTTTAAGACTCAGCTTATCTTACATCTTCCATGTAGCCTTCTAAGAGAATTAGTTCTAAAGCACTTTACACTGTGCCTGGTATATAGCAGATATTTAAAAAATAGTGTTTGTTCTCTTTTCTTCCCTTTCTTGTTCCCTGACCTTTGATGATGTCCCCATATTTCTTGCTGTTATGTTGTACATGCATGCCACTGGATAAGGTAGTATACTGCCTTAAGAGATGGCTTCTTGCCAACCCTTTCTCATATCTAGGAAAGGGGGGAAAGAAATGGATATGTTCTACTTATTGCAAAGGGCATAAAAGATAATCTCAATTTATTCATTCTCTTGTGTGATGCTGGGCAAAACCTTTGTCCTTCCTGGGCTTTAGCTTCCACATTTGTAAAATCAGAAAATTGGACTAGAGGATCACTAAGCTCCTTCCTATATAAATATCAAGTCATCATCATCATCATCATCATTGTCATTGTTTTATAGTCCCTAGACCACCAGTGAAAATTCTACTGCACTTCTACTCAGCTTAAGAAATATTTATAGAGTAATTTATAGTTTAATTTTATTCTTTGAATGTGCTTCATTTTGGTCAAATATATTTTTTCTGAATATTAATCAGAACACAAAGACTAAAAATGTAATTTTCAATGATTTGGTGCAACCTGGTCATAGAAGTATTCACAACAATTGATCAGGAAGCAGGTCTTAATGATCCATATGATACAAATCAAAACTTTGATAGATAACTGCCTAAGTATTTAGTGCCACAAAGAGTATATTAGAGTTAATTCTAATTAGCTTACAAGGGCTAGTGGCTAAATTTTTAATTTGAGCATTTCTATCTCAGAAATCTATATTACCTACAAATCAAGACTTACTTCTTGTTTGTGGATTATCTGGACTTAAGGCAGCATTATTACAACAGATTTAACTTAAAAGTGCATAGATGCACTTTGTTTTTCAAGGAGTCCAGATATTAAACATTTCTCAATGCTTCCCTGGATTACTCTATAAATATTTCTTGAGCTGAGCAGAAGAGCAGTATAATTTTTACTCGACAATGATGACAATGATGATGATGATGATTATAACTTGACATATACATAGTGCTTTAAGATTTGCAGAACTGGGGCAGCTAGATGGCACTAGCTAGATGGATAGAGCACTAGCCCTGAAGCCAGGAGGACCTGAATTCAAATCTGATCTCAGACAATTAATACTTCCTAGCTGTATGATCGTGGGCAAGTCACTTAACCCCAATTGCCTCAGGAAAAAAAAAAAGATTTGCAAAATTCCTTACATTCCTTTTCTCATTTGAGCCTCACAATACCCCTTGAGTACAACTTCCTGTATCCAATGCAGAAATTCTCTCTATAGTATCCCCAGTGGAATGATATTACAGCTTTTACTGGATTTGTCTTTACAAGAACCTGCTAATTCTTAACTATGCAATCTCTGGCAAGGCTTTTAACTTAAAGGCCTCATTTTCCTCATCTTGCTACCTGATCACTTGTAGTGAATATTTCTGTGACTAGGCTCTTTATAGCTTCCAATTCAATGAAATCTCCAGTGATGGAAGTTTATAAGGAAATCTGTTTAGTTTGTAGAAGGCTCTTATTGGAAGGAAAATCTTCCTTATGTTCACTGAAATCTACCTCTACAATTTCCACATGCTGTACAAGATAATCCCTCAGGAGCTATATGGAGAAATATTTAATATTTCTTCCATAGTACAAACTTTAAAATATTCTCAAGCAATAATTATACACTCTACCCTAACCCCTAAGACATCTATTACATCCCCCTGTTTTTAGACGACATGGTATATAGACATATCCGATTCCTGGGTGTCCTCCCATGGATATATTTCAGATTGTCAGTGCCTTTTTTAAAATGTGGTATCCAGATGTGGTTTTTACTTGTACAGAATGCATTTGGACAATTACTTTCCTTGCTCTGAATGAATGCAAGAGATAAAGTTCTATTAATTCAGCATGAGATCTCATTCAATTTTATAGCAGGTATGAACCACTATAAACTCACATTGATACTATATCCTTGGATGGAGCCATTGTTCTCCATATATTCCATCATTCTATGTAATTCTTGTCTTCCCCCTCCATCAATTGATGGATTTATAGAAAATCCAAATTCACTTTATTAGATGATGTTCCTCTTATTCTTTAAAAATTTCATGGTACCACATCAAGTTGACAAGCATTTGTTAAATTCTCACTGTGTCTAGAAATGTTCTAAAGCCTGGGAATATAAATACAAGCAGAAAAACAGTCCTTTTCCTTTAAGAAATTATCTTCTAATGGTAGAAGACACCATATATATACATATGTATATACATATACACATGTATATATACATGCATATATAGGCATATATACATATATATGTGTGTTTATATATATATATGTATATATATATATATGTATATATATATAT
Source organism: Myrmecobius fasciatus (assembly GCA_023553655.1). NCBI lineage: Eukaryota > Metazoa > Chordata > Mammalia > Dasyuromorphia > Myrmecobiidae > Myrmecobius > Myrmecobius fasciatus. The sequence continues at coordinate 279,780 of JAJPUD010002480.1, read as the reverse complement.
ATATATATATAGAGAGAGAGAGAGAGAGAGAGAGAGAGAGAGAGAGAGAGAGAGAAGAAAACTGAAAAGCCTAGGGATGGGCACAGGGAATAAGGAAGACACCAGTAAATCATGGTAGAGAAAATCCAGAGATTCAGGAGTACAGCCTGGAGAAGATTGAAGACATGGAAAAAATAGGTTATCATTCTTAAACTGAAGATTCTGGGAAGAACTAGCCTATCAAAAGGTAAGTCACAGAGACAAAAGATACTTCCATCTGAGAACATCAGTTGTGAAATGATATTTCAGGGAGGAGAGGTTTCTGTAGAATGGTAGAAAAAGTCTTGAGAGAGTCAGGAGTGTGTCTAAGAGAGAAATATATGGACATTTGACTCACTGTCTCTTAGAATTTTCTATTAGCATTTTCTCTTAAAATCATTTTTATACTGTCCCATCTTTTCTTTTAGTAGTATATATCTTCTGTGATGTCTTTTATAATTTCTCACATGCAAGCTATTGTTAAGCATGCTGCTGCCTGCTTATGAACTCTATTTTATGTAAACTGTCACTTTAATCCTTCTGAAATCATGGTGTTTTATGATTCATAGACATGTAGCATCACTGGGAGAATACTGATGTTAAAGAGATGGGGTTTTGCATTGGTCAGCAGTTTTGAATTATTAAAAACACTGCAATTTTCTCAGTGCATTTCACTGTTCTCCTATATAACTCTAGGCCCAGTGAATTATTCATTATAGAACTTTTTAATACATTCATATCAATGGTTTTCCTGTTCAGCTACATGCCATAAACTAGTTCCTTTCAAAAATATTGATCACAACCTATCCGTGCTGAATAATACTGTGTGACTTTTGTCCATGTGCTGCCCTAAGTTTCACTATATTATTCTAGAGACCTTCCTTGATTTCTCCTGATATTATGAGTACCGTAGCACACTCAACATCCTCATCAGTTATCTCTCACTCTCATTATATGACAAAGTCATCTTTCTTTCCTATCATACATTCCTTAATGACTTCATTTTACTATTGTAATTTAAAGTTCATTGTATATGTTGCAGCCTGGTCACAGTCACCATATTTCCACTTTAATATTTACTCTTGCCATCATTCAGCAGCACCAGTATAATGTCAGTATCAAAAAGATAGGATTTTATTTCCATAGTAAGTTTGGAATCATCAACAGTGGTTTGCAATTTCTGTGGTGAGGATGCTCCAGAAAGTGCTAAAGTAAATGTTGTAACCAGTGGCTTGTAGGAACTTAATCCTGCATTTTTACTAGGAGCCATGGGCTCAGCAGTCATTAATTCAGTGTTCACAGTAGTTTTACTGAGCATGACTATATATTTATTCAGACTATAGTTATCTATCTAAAATGAACACTCTATATTCATACATGCCTTGTGTAGATATAAATATGAATTTATATAGGGACTATATAAATACATATTTTTATAGTGACACCCTATATACATTTACATGTATAAAGATGTAAATGTATAAAACCACACATATGTTGCAAACATAATAGGTATTTCATGTTTTTTTATGTTTGATCTGTGTTTTCTAAAAGGACCAATGACATTACAGAGTGAATGTCTTGATTTATTCATAAATTGGATTTAAATGAGAGTTATACAAAGTAATCAACTTCACTCTCTCTTCCAGAATTATCACTGTCCAGGAGCAAGACAAAACTCAAGATGATTGGCAATGGCCCAGGATGACCTTTGTGTCTTTGATATCTGAGAAAACTAAGTGCTTCATAGTACCTACCACAGTTGCCTTTCAAGGCTGTTGGAATAAATTGTTCTTATCTTCCCATTCCACTGGGGGATGTTTCCGCATGCTTTGGGTAAACATCTCTCTAACTCAGTGATAGCCCTATGGCTTATCCTCAGTTTGGTTTAGCCAGTCTGTTAATATGGTTTTATTGGGGTGTGACTACTCTGAATGCTAGTTTCTTGGAGCCATGATTGAGAGTTGGGTGACAGGGGGACACCAAAAATGGATGGGCAGCCTGTAAAAGGGTTCAGCCAGCCTTCATTTCAGATGTGCTCTCCCCCCCCTCTCTCTCCATACATACACACATACACACATACCATACATATACATACATACATACACACATACCATATATAATATATATATAGTAACTAACAGATTGATTCTATCTATGCCTATGTCTAATATGTATATAATATTCATTATCTATTATATATACATACACATATTTTAAATATATATTATATGGTATTATAGAAAGTTTGGAGATTTAGTAGATAGCATATTAGTCCTGAATTTAGGAAGAAATAATGAGATCAAATATTGTCTTAAACACTTAATGGCTAAGTGGTTTTGGAAAGTCAATTAACCATTGTTTGCCTTTATATTCATCACTAAAATGAGAATCATAACATCACCAACTTCCCAGGGTTGTTGTGGGAATCAGATAAAATGATATTTGAAAAATACATAGCAAAGTATCTGGCACATAGTAAGCACTATATAAACGCTAGCAATAATTATAATTTATGTAATGATTCTTCAGTACATACATGCATATTTTTTCCTTTCTAAAAAGATTTTATTTTCAGAATATAAACTAGACTTTGGGATAAACTATATTTTGTCCAGTACAGGATTCTGTCTGCCAATGTTTGTTAAACAAAATGCCTTTCTTATTTGTGTTTACTTCTGTTTTTATTTTTTAGGCCCTGATGGGACAGTGCATTACCCAGGAAAGAATTCAGTAATGGTTTTCAATTCTTTGTTTTATTACTCTGGTTTCATATGACTTGGAGGTCCTGACTTTTTAAAAAATCATTCTGCTACTCTCTTGAAAATTCTACATATTAAATTGTCCAAGAATTATTTGTTTATGAGAAACAGAAAAATAAATCCATCTCTGTTCTGGCCTTGTTACCCTGTTATACTTCTGTGGTGACTATTCATTTGTTTCAGTTATGTCCAACTCTTTATGATATCATTTGAGGTTTTCTTGGCAAAGATACTAAAATGGCTTGCAATTTCCTTCTCCACTTCATTTTATAGATGAGGAAACTGAGGCAAGCAGTGTTAAGTGATTTACCCAGGGACCTGAGACTGGATTTGAATTCAGATTTTCCTGTGCTCTACCCACTGTGCCACATAGCTGCCCAAGTGGCTAACTATTTGCTGATAAAGAGCTAGAAGGAATTGTTTTTCTGATATAAAAGTGTCTGAGGCACCTTTAAACCATGAAATTCTTTAATTTTGCAAAATCCTACAAATAGAGGGCTTCCATCTATTTGCCACAGCTTGACCTATGAGCCACAGACCAGAAAAGCAAACTGATTGTTTAATATAATTATGGGTTTCAACATTTCCAGGAATAGTTAATGCTTATTTTCCAGATACTGACAGGCTGGATTTAACCCTTACATCTTACACATCAAATGTGACAGATATATAACTGTTATAATTCTCCAAATGGGCTGAGGAAAAGTTAGAGAACATCAAAGTCAATGTGAAAACAGCCATCAAGAATGTTCGTAGGGCCAAAAGCAGGTGATGATTAACACATTTCTTATTGGAAAGTAAAGAAATATCTTGTCAACAGATCTGGAGACACAGATATTTTCCTCATCTGAATTAAAACTTAGACAAGAGGAACTGCTGACTTTACAACCTTTCTATTTTTGTTGGGATTATCCTTCATCATTCCATCATCCAATAGCCATGCAAAAAGATGCTCCCATCTGGAAAGAGAAATTTTAGACAGAATTTTAGTGACTGTGTTATTGGTAGTAATGCTAACCTTTTCTGTTCAAAAAGTCTGTATCTGCCTACATGGCAAAGAATACATGGTGACTTGGAGAATTTCATTTGCCTTACCTTCAAAACTTATTTTGGGTTTTAGACTTCAAGGTTTATTTACTTTGATAAGGTCTTTTTGAAAGGGTTGGAAGATCTCTACATCTACCTTTCAGGGGAGTTATTGGAGCATAAGAGCAGAGACTCAGGGATAGTGCTGGAACAAAGGACTTCAGAGGTTATATGATGCAGTTAAAAAGCTAAATGACTTACTTAAGTCATACTTACATACATACATACATACATACTCACTCAGTCATTAGGGACATTTAATGTTTATCAATCATTATGAAACACTAAATTCTGAGATAGTCAGTTAGCAAGTATGTACTAAACAACTATTATGTGTTAATTTGTCCCTATTCTCAAAAATATCACAGCCTATCACAAGGAGATATGGAGGAAAGAGAAACTTTGAGGGGCTTTTGATTGAATAGAAAATTCAAGACAAACATACACTAAACCCAAATATTAGTCCACCCTCTAAAATCAGCTGTAAGAATTATCAGTCATGGATATCTTTCAGGTTTAGACATTGTTAGGTCTATCTACAGCTTTGAGAAATAGAGAAAGGAAATATGTCCATAGCAGGACAAATGGAAATATCAGATGACAAACAAAAAAAGATAGGAGGCAGAATCAAAGAAATGAAAAGAAATTAGAAACCATACTCTCCCAACATTACTGCCAGGGAGTCATGCACATTGCATAAGATGCATGAGCCTCAATTCCCCTGCAACCACCGGGCTCTATTCACAAGGAGGGTGACAGTTTGTAGAAGTCAGAGGGCCTTGCATCAGCATGTCTCAAAAGCTGTTTCAGCAACACTCAGTGTTTTATTTTTTCCCCTCCGGTTGGATTATACAATAGAGTTAGTGTTAGAAAGGCTGACTAGGAAAAAATAGATGAAGTGATTGTATTTGCCTCAGCTGGGAGGTATTTTTTTCGAACGCATATAATTTACTCAGATTGGCAACCTAGAAGATCCTCTGGTAACATGTCATGGAGACCATTACTCACTAACTCTACTCTTTGTTTTATTTTTACCAGCTTTTTCTCTTTTGCCTACCTCCCCCACTAAGTCATATCCTATACTTTCAATTTTCTTCCCTTGCCTTGCAACGGACAGAAACCAGTAAGAAATATAAATTAAAAAAGGGGGGGGAGGTTTACAAACCACACTAAATCAGAAAATGATAAAGCCTTTCCCTTCTTTTCTATCCTTCCCTTCCCTGTCCTCCCAGCCACTTCATTTCTTTCTCCTCCCCTTCTGGATTTATTTTTTTTTCCAATTTGGCAAGAAAGTCTTGTTCTTATTCAGAGAACAATAAGCTCTGATCACTATGTTAATATACAAAAGAGAATTGTCCTAGAATTATAAAACTCCCAAATGGAGATACTGCATCATGACTCTGCATCACACCTCATTCCCCCATTCCCTTATCCATTCTCTTCCCTTTCCTCCTCTTTCCCTTTCCCTTTTCCTTCTTTCCTTCTTTTGCCTTTTCTTACCTCCTTTTCCCTTTCCATTTTCCTTCACGTTGCTTTGTCTGGCCTTTCCTTCCTCTCTTACTTTTTTTTTTTTAAATTTTCTTTTTACCAGATAAGTGACTCCTATAGAACATAATTTTTTTTGAAGACAAACTTATTCAGTATTACATCAATATAGGGGTTAAGGGGTAGCTAGGTGGTACAGTGGATAGAGCACCAGCCCTGAAGTCAGGAGGACATGAGTTCAAATTTGATCTCAGACACTTAACACGTCCTAGCTGTATGACCCTGGGCAAGTCACTTAACCCCAACTGCCTCAGCAAAT
>JAJPUD010002480.1:172215-269110 GCA_023553655.1 Myrmecobius fasciatus | reverse complement strand
ACTAAACCCTGGGAACACAAGCAGAAAGACTTAATAAATTCTTAGCCTAATCCTGAGACAGTTGAGAGGTATAGTGGACAGGGCACTAAGTCTGTAGATAGGAAGATCTGAGTTATATAGCTAGTCTTAGACACATTAGCTATGTGACAATAGACAAGTCTCTTAAGTGCTGCTTGCTACAGTTTCCTCAATTGTAAAATGGGGATAAGAACAGTCACTACCTCACAGGGTTGTTTAAAGGCTCAAATGAGATAATTGTATAGCTTGTAGTACTGTGCTAGAACACAGTAGGTGCTTAATAGATGCTTGTTCCCTTATCCCTCCTAATAAATCATCGGGGGGGGGGGGGAAGACCTTCAGAGGAACCTGGAAACTGGTAAAGTTGTTATTGATTTCTCTACAGTGTGCCACTGAACTATAAAAATATAAGCAATTGTTAACTATTATTTTGAAGAAAAAGATGTTTGTCACAGATAAAAACAACATAAAGATTGGAAGACAGAAATAGAAAAAAAGGGTTTTTTTAATTAAATTCATTTTTTTCTTTAAAGACATGCAACCAAAATCTTTATCAAAAAAAGTTCAGGTGGATCTATAAGATATAGACATCTTAATCAGAATACAAAGCATTTACCCCATTATTCAAAAAAAATGTTATCAAGATTTTTTTTTCTATTTGGCATGGAGATTTCATCCCATTGAGAGAATGATAAGATCTGATTATTGATTTACTGAAAAGAAAATTGTCCTAGAAAAATAAAAACTCCCAAATGAAGATAACTACACCATGACCTTGCACCATACCACAAGTCACAAATGGTTAAAAGATTTATCTAAGAATTGGAGACAAATCTGTTTCAAAGCCTTGCAAACTAACCTAACTGAAACTCCATTGTAAATCTATGGGCTGAAACAATGGCTAGACATGGAAAACAAATTAACTATTCTGTAATAGTATTTTTAAGATTGTATGTGATAAAAGTGTGTTTCTATTGTAAAAAAAAAAAATCAAAGACAGTGTCAAAATCTTATGGACTCAATGCCAAATCATATAAAACAAATGTTTATAGAAAAAGAAGGTCATATTACAAAATTTTTTTAATAAAGAAAAAAGTTGTGTGGTTTATAGTATGTCAAGAAATTGGGGTTTTTTTGCCTCAGTTATTTTGCATATCCCTGTTGGTACTTCCTCAAGAGATTCCCTCTGCAACTCATATAAATCTTTTCATTTCATGCATAGAACCTTTTCCCATCTCTTCTTATCAGTCTTCCACATGGTATTCACTCAAGGTGCTGGGTGTCTTCTGTTTTTCCTGAAATTGTGTAAATATGAATGGAGGATATGCATTGCAGTAATCTTTTGTTTTCTCTACATGACTGAACCACCTCCTTTCCTAATCAAATATCTCTCTGATAGCATATTTTACTACCCTGAAATGTACTAAGTCCCAGAAATGGACTATATCTGCTTTTCAAGGGCCACCCTAACTAATTAGTAATAAGCTCATCACCAGTAGTCTGGCCATAAGCAAAGTCTTTGGCCATAACAATCAATGAAACTAAGTTGTATCATGCACAAAACTACACATACACTTTAAAATGTAAATCTCTTAATGGGAATAGCTGGGATCCACACAGAGTCCTACATCCCTTTTCTTATTCTTTATCTCAACCACTTTTCCAGTACACTAGTCAAAGTTAGATTTATGTCATTTACATAGGTAAATTTGGGTGCATCCCTTTACCTAATCAAATTTTTCGTAGTTTAGTTTTAAGGAAAGATCTGTATATGTAATAGATGTACAGATTGTGAAACTGTTTGTGTGTCTGTATCTGTATGTTGGAATTGGAGTAGGAGTAGAAGAATGTGGGAAGGAGAGCACCAGACTCCAACTCTTCTTCCCATACCCCCCACTTAAATAATATGCTCTGTTTTACCAGAAAATGAATCATATGTAAAAAGGAATGACATCATAAACCATTTTTCTTTTTTTTTACTAATTTATAAAGCCACTATATATATATCCCAAATCATTTCATTATGATTATTTTATCCTTATGATCATGCCAAAGGATAAGATGAAAACATATGATAAATACAAATTGATTTGGGCAGTCGAGTATAGGCTATCACCAGAGATAGAAAGGTTGAAAGAGAATGAGGCAATTTGGGGACAGTAATAAGCTGTGGAGTTATAACATTTATAATTCATAGTGTTTCCATTAAACATTATGCATGGGTCCTTATGTTAGGTCCAATTTTAATGTTATGGTGAACTACTGACTGAACAGATCTGTTTGCCATGTGGGTTGCAGGCATCTGTTGAATATCAGGGAATGTAATCAAATGATTTGCCAAGAACTCCATCAGAGATGGGTCCTGTGCATTTTTCTGAGTTGAGAACACTAACTAAAAAATGACCTACAGTATAGTAATGTATCTGAACTGGAAGCACAATGATCAGCCCAAGCAATTAAAGTGTCATAAATAAGCTGCTAAAATTCTCATTTATCATGATGCTAATTTATCTTTCCATTTCCTAGTCTTCTACTTTAAAAAAAAGCCCCTGCTTTGAAGTCCTAAACCCAAACTATCTCAGAAACTGATGTCTTTCATGTCTTAACACCTAAGGAAATATGCTATAATCTATGTGTGGTAAAAACATTCCATTCAGTTTGATAAATTTTTCTCAATATTTGTTATATTTGATAATGACACTGTGCTAGGGATTTTGGGGATACAAACTAACAGAAATCGACATGTTCTTTATAGTTTGTTATGGAGTAAGTCAAATACAAAAACAAGGGATCTGAGCTTAAGAATCACAAAGAACTGAGGTCATATTATGCTGAAGACATAAATTATTTAAGTCTGCTCAAATCACTTAATCTCTTTGGGACTCAGTTTATTCATCTGTAAAATGAGGAATTGTTATTTGACAGCTAAAGTCTCATAGCTCTAAACCTTTGATCATATAACATGAAGTACAATATAAATATACTACAGTTTCTAGCATACCATATGCCAAATTTTTTGGGAGGGTTAGAAGATGGAGAGATTATTTTTCCAATTAAATGTAAAAATAATTTTTACTTTTAATTTAAAAAATAAATTCCAAATTCTCTCCTTCCCTCCTTTAACTCCTCCCTCTGTAAGACAGTAAGAATTTTAAATTGATTATCTGTATACAATCATGTGAAACATAAGTCCATATTAATCATGTTAAAAAAGAAACAAAATAAGAGAAAAGAAAATTTGAAAAACATAAGAATGTGAAACTAGTATGCTTTGATGTACCTTTAGAGTCCACCAATTCTTTCTCTAGATGTGAATAGCATTTTCCATCATTAATCCTTTGGAATTGTCTTGTATCTTCTTATTGCTGGGAAGAGCTGAGTGTATCATAGTTGATCATTGCATAATGTTGCTATTACTGTGTACCATGTTCTGATTCTGATCCCATCAATCAGCATCAGTTCATGTAATCATCATCATGTAATCAGTTTCCAGGTTTTTCGGAAATCTCTCTTATCATCATTATCTAAAGCACAATAGTATTCCATTACATTAATATACCACAATTTGTTCAGTCATTCTTAGGGGAAATTTTATAACTGTAAATACCTACATGAATAAAATAGGATGGGAGATTATTCTGGGAAAATGGTGAAATAGTCCAGTAAACTTTTGACTGTCCAAATTTTATCCACATCTTTATCTAGTTAGCTGTCTATGCTTAATTGCAGCCTTCTTGAGGGAGGGGGAAAGGAGAAAATAAAGTAAAAAGTATACAAAAGAGAATAAAAGAAAACTTCTAAGGAAACAAAGATATACAGTTCAGAACACAAAGTGTAGTATTGATTATAGGCTTTTTTGAAATGGAAATTTATTGCTTATTATTTTAAATTCTCTCATATTCTGCTGTGCACATTGTACAGAATGGGCAGAAAGGGTAAGGGAGAGATTCTTGGGAAGGCAGATAGGTTAAGAAATAAGAGGACAAGGTAATGGGTAGAAGTAAAGTGGAAGATTAGGTTGTATAGGAATAGGTTGAGAAGAATAATGAGGGAAAACAGGAAGGAGAAGAGTATACAACAAATAATTATAAATGAGAATATGAATTGGATAAATTCACCATAAAATGGAAACAGATAGTAGATTAAAAAGTTTGAACTTAACAATATGTTACTTTCAGGAAATGTTACAAAAATGAGAGATAAATACAAGCATAAAATACAGATCAGGACTAGAATTTATTGTGTAAAATTTAAAAAGCAGTGGTAGTAATCGTGATCTCAAAGTTAAAGCCAAAATAGAGTATCCAAAGAGGAAAATGGGGAAACTATTCTGTCTCAGACACAACAATTAATATTGTTTTAGACCATTTAAAATAACTAGACAGTATAAAATTGGAATATTGCTGTAGGAAATGTTGAGCAACAGTGGACAACTGGAAATAAGCATAATATAGTCTTACATATAGGTATAAGAGTGTATGTGTGTATACATATGTATCGTTATAGATATCTATGCATATGTATGTAATATAGTATGTATACACACATCTATATCTAGTTAGCTATTTGTGTTTAATTGTAGCCTTCTTGGGGGGAAGGGAAAAATAAAGTAAAAAAAAAATGCAAAGCAGAGAATAAAAGAAAACTAAGGAAACAAAGAAAAGACAGTTTGGAACACAAAGTGTAGTATTGATTATAGGCTTTCTTGAAATGGAAATTTGTTGTTTATTATTTTGAATCTTCTTATGCTTTGGTGTATACATTGCAATTTTTTTTCTTATTTTGTATCATTTGAAATAAAATAAAAAATATTGAGGAGAAAGATAAAATAACATAGAGAAAGAGCAAATCAATGTTTTGGACAAGCTACTTAAAAGGCTTGAAAAAGAGCAAATTAAAAATCCCTAATTAAACACAAATTGAAAATACTGAAAACCAAAAGAGAGATTTAAAAAAGTGAAAGAAAATTATTGAACTACTAAATATAATCAAGCACTAATTTTATGGAATAAAACAAAACAGATAAACCTTCAGTTGATTTAATTTTTTTTAAAAAGAAGAAAACCAAATTACTACTATCAAAAATGAAAAGGATCAATTCACCACAAAACAATTGAAAATTAAAGCAATAATTGAGTCATTTTGTCTAACTGTATGCCAGTCAATCTGACAATCTCAAATGGATGAATATTTACTATATATATATATATATGTAAACAAGATTAACAGAAGAAAATATAAAATATTTAACACCATTTTGGAGAAAGAAATTGAAGAAGCTATTAATGCATTCTTTAAGAAAATAATTTTAGGGTCAGATGGGTTTACAAGTAAATTCTACCAAATTTTTTAAATAACAATTAATCTAATACAATATAAACTTTAAAAAAGTCAGTCCTATCAGATTCTACATTAATAACAAAATCTAACAGAAATCATATGATTATATTAATACATGCAGAAAAATCTTTTTAACAAAATGCAGCACCCATTCCTTTAAGAAAAACCACTAGACAGCATAGAAATAAATGGAATTTTCTTTAAAATGATAAGCAGTGTCTATCTAAAACCATCAGCAAGCATTATATATAATGGGGATAAACTAGAATTTCTCCCCATAAGGTCAGGGAGAAATAAGGATTCCCATTATCACTATTATTATGAAATATTTACTAAACATGTTAGTATTAGCAATAAGAGAAGAAAAAGAAATTTAAGAAATTAGATTAGGCAATAAGAAAACAAAACTACCATTATTTGCAGATGATATGATGTTATATTTAGAAAAATTTAGCAAATCAGCTAAAAACTACTCAAAATAATTAACAACTATCACATAAATTTTATATTTTTTTATATATTATATGTATATTACCAACAAAGTTCAACAGCAAGACATAGAAAGAGAAATTCCTTTAAAAATAATTGTAAATTATATAAAATATCTGGGATTCTACCTGCCAAGACAAACCTAGGAAGTATATGAACACAAGTACCAAACAAATTTTCACATAGTCAAATCTAAACATTCATAAAACATCAATTACTCATAGGTAAGCCAAGCTAATATAATAAAAATGGCATTTCTATCTAAATTACTTTACTTATTCAGTGCTATACCAATGAAACCACCAAAAATTGTTTTATAGAGCTAGAAAAAATGACAAAAACCTCATCTGGAAGAATGCAAGTTCAACAATTATCAAGGGAATTAATGGGAAAAAAAATTGCAAAGGAAGATGTCTTAGCCAAAATCTACAACTATATTATAAAGTGGCAATCATCAAAACCATTTGGCTAAGAAATCAGTGGTACATGCTCAAAAATGTTTGTAGCAGCCTTTGTGTGTGTGTGTGTCAAACTGAAAATTGAGTAGGATTCCCATTATTTAGGGAATGGCGAAATAAATTATGGCATATATATAAATGTAATGGAGTATGATGAGCATGCTGATTTCAGAAAAGCCTGGAAAAGGCTTACATGAATAATGCTAAGTGAAGTGAGCATAACTAAGAGAACATTATATATAGTAATTACAAAATTATGTAATAATCATTTGTGAGGGACTTGACTCTTCAATAATGAGGTGATTCAAAGCAATACTAATAGAAAAGTGCCATCCTCATCCAGACAGAGCACCATGAAGACTGAAGGTGGATCAAAGCATAGTATTTTCACCTTTTTGTTATTTGTTTGCTTGCTTTTTTTTCTTTATCTGTTTTTTTTTTCCCTTTTGATCTGATTTTCTTTGTGCAGCCTAACAAATATAGAAATATGTTTAGAAGAAACGCACATGTTTAACCTATATAGGATTGCTTGCTGTCTTGTGGGGGGTGGGGGAAAGAGAAAGGGAGAAAAATTTGGAACACAAGGTTTTACAAAGGCAAATGTTGAAAACTAACTTTACATGTATTTGGAAAAATAAAATACTATTTAAAAAGAAATAAAAGGAATAGGTTAGGTACATAAGACATTGCAGTAAATTATTATAGTAACCAACTGTTTGAAAGACCCAAAGATTCCAGCTTCTGAAGTAAGTGCTCAGGATTTGACAAAAATAGCTGAAAAAACTGGAAAATGGTATGGCAGAAACTAGGCATAGTCCAACATCTTATACAATACACCAAGATAAAGTAAAAATGGATACATGACTCAGGGTTAAAGAGTGATATCATAAGCTTATTAGGAAAGCAAGGAATATTTTTCCTGCCGGATCTTTGGAGAAGGGAAGAATTTATGACCAAATAAGAGATAGAGAACATTGTAAAATGCAAAATAAATAATTTTGATCACATTAAATTTAAAAAAAGTTTTGCACAAAAAAAGCTAATGAAATTAAGATTGGAAGGAAATCAGTAAGCTAGGAAACAATTTTTACATCCAATCTTTCTGACAAGTTCTCATTTCTAAATATATATAGAGAACTGAGTCAAAAACATAAGAATACAAGTCATTTCTCAATTGAAAAATGTTCAAAGCATATGAACAGACATTTTTAAAATGAAGAAATTAAAATTATCCATAGTCATATGAAAAAAAAATGTTCTAAATCAGTATTGATTAGAGAAATGCAAATTAAAATAACTTAGAGGTACTACCTCACACCTATCAGTTTGACTAATATGCCAGGGAAAAAATGATAAATATTGAAGAAAATGTGGGGAAATTGCAATATTAATACATTACAGGTGAAGTTGTGAACTGACCCAACCATTCCAGAGAGCAATTTGGAACTGTGCCCAAAGAACTATAAAACTGTATATCCCCTTTGAGCCAAGCCACACTACTACTAGGTCTGTATCCCAAAGAAGTAAAAAAAAGGGAAAAAAATCCACATGTTCAAAAATGTTTATAGAAGTTCTCTTTATGGTGGCAAAGAATTAAAAATTGAGTGGATGCCTATCAATTAGAGAATAGTTGAACAAATTATGGTATAGGTATGTAATAAAATACTATTGTTTTATAAGAAGTAATGAACAGGCAGATTTCAGAAAAAAACTGGATTTACATGAACTGATGCTTACTGAAGTGACAAAACAAGAACATTTTTACACAATACCAGTAACATTATGCAAAGATCACCTATGAAAGGCTTAGCTCTTCTCAGCAATACACTGATTCATCACAATTACAAAAGACTTATGACAGAAAATTCTATCCATATCCAAAAAAAGAACTGATGGACTCTGAATGCATACTGAAACATATTATTCTGACTTTTGTTGTTTTTTTCTTTCTTGTGGTTTTCCCCTTTTGTTCTGATTCTGCTTTCATGACATGACTAATGTGGAAATATATTTAGCATTGTTTTTCATGTATAACCTTTATCAGTTTATTTGCTGTTTTATGGAGGGAGGACAAAAATTTGGAACTCAAAATATTGAATATTGAAAATTATCTTTACATGTAATTGGAAAATATAGAATATTATTAAGAAAGGGAACATAATTTAATTTGGTCCTTGGACAGCAGATTCAATTGTTACATAGGCCATCTTTTTATCCAAAGGTTCTTAACCTCCTTTTAGTAGTATGATAAAACAAATGCCCATCTTCCTCAGGAAAAAAAATTAATTACAAAAATATATAGAAAGCATTACAAAGAAAACCAATTATATTGAAATAAAGTAGCCAAAATATTTTAAAATTGTAAAAAGAAAAGGCAGTCAAAGTAGGGTCAAATCATGGAGAGCCTCAAATGCTGGTTGGAATATGGTCTTTATTTATTTATATATTTATAAATAGATAATGAAGTGGATATAAAGGAAGCACATTAGTGGAAAAGAGCTGTCATTTTACAGCAACTTTCCTGGATCAGAAATTGATAATGTCATTGTCTGGAAGTTGAGGCTGTTTGTATGACTTCAGACATTTGGATGGAAATTTCAAAATTCAGTTAAAGATCCAAATACTTTGCTTAGATACACAAATTTGAAAACATCTGTATAATTGACTCATTACTCTCACCACTGCTGCCAATTTTAAAAAATGTTCTGACCCATCACAAGTCTGTTACAGCCAGCAAAGTCTGTCACTTAATTAACATGGGCATTGCTGAGCCACCCTTTATACTAACCATTCTTTCAAAGTGGCTTTAAAATAAAACAAAACAAACAATGCTCTTGATTCCTGTTTTGTGGGCTTTTGCTTAGCAGTAAGAAGTCCTACATGTAGTAACATAATATGGTAGATGACAAATATAATATATACACATGTACATAATATATGTACACATACATGCATATAAATATGACATTTAAAAAACTGGAAGTATAAAGGTTCAAACTCAAGTTAAGAAACACATTCAGAAACACATTCAGTTTTTAATGAGTCTGATTCTTCCTGCCACAGGGAATGGGAGCAAATGAGCTGTCATTAAGTCACAGACAGATTGAGGCACACTCACATTTATGAAGCAGGGAGGGAGAGGTCTATTTTACATATTGAATAAGGTTGAAAGTTACTACAATATTCTAGAATTCTCTAATGACAGATTGTGAATGGAATATATTGGGAGGGCAGAATCAGGTGAAAACTTTTAGCACCATGTGAGGATAAAAATTTAACTTCTGTACTCTCTACCTCTTTCCCAGTTTCCTTTTCCTTTTTTTCCATCCTTTTTTTCATGTGCTCTAACTCAAGCAACTGGGACTCTTCCTTTTCTCTTTTTTTTTTTTGCAAATATGATATTTCCTTTATTAACTGCTATAATAATAACCCGTGTATTCAATCTAATCAATTAATTTTTTTTACATTGACCTTTGCAAAAACTTTTTTTTCCCAAGCTTTTCCCCTCCTTCCCCCCATCCCCACCCCTAGATGACAGGTAATCTAATACATGCTAAATAGGATAAATTATATGACAAATACAATACATGTATATATATCTATACAGTTATCTTACTGCACAAGAAACATCAGATCTAGAAAGAGAAGAAGAAAAAAAACAACCTAAAAAGGAAAACAAAATGCATGGAAATATTCACAGAAAGCGTTAAAATGCTGTGTTGTGGTTCACACTCAGTTCCCACAGGCCTCTCTCTGGATGTATATGACTATCTTCATCGCTGAACAACTGGTTTGAATCACATCATTGTTGAGGAGAACCACGTCCATCAAAATTGATCATTGTATAGTCTTGTTGCTGTGTATAATGTACTTCTGGTTCTGCTGATTTCACTCAGCATCAGTTCAGGCAATTCTCTCCAGGCCTCTCTGAAATCCTCCTGTTGGTCATTTCTTACAGAACAATAATATTCCATAACATTCATATACCATAATTTATTCAGCCATTCTCCAATTGATGGGCATCCTTTCAATTTCCAGTTTCTTGTCACTACAAAAAGGGCTGCCACAAACATTTTTGCACGTGTGGGTCCCTTTCCCTCCTTTAAAATCTCTTTGGGATATAGGCCCAGTAGAAACACTGCTGGGTCAAATGGTATGCACAGTTTGATAACTTTTTGAGCATAGTTCCAAATTGCTCTCCAGAATGGTTGGATCCGTTCACAGTTTCACCAACAATGTATCAGTGTCCCAGTTTTCCCACATCCCCTCCAACAGTTATCATTATTATTTCCTGTCATTTTAGCCAATCTGGCAGGTGTGTAGTGGTATCTCAGAGTTGTCTTAATTTGCATTTCTCTGATCAATAGTGACTTGGAGCACCTTTTCATGTGACCAGAAATAGTTTCAATTTCTTCGTCTGAAAATTGTTCATATCTTTTGACCATTTATCAATTGGAGAATGGCTTAGATTCTTATGTATTTGAGTCAATTCTCTATATATTTTAGAAATGAGGCCTTTATCAGAACCTTTGGATGTAAAAATATTTTCCCAGTTTACTGCTACCCTTCTAATCTTGTCTGCATTCGTTTTGTTTGTACAAAAACTTTTTAACTTGATATAGTCAAACTTATGTATTTTGTGATTAATGATGACCTCTAGTTCTTCTTTGGTCACAGATTCCTTCCCCCTCCACAGGTCTGAGAGGTAAACCATCCTACATTGTTCTAATTTGTTTATAATATCATTCTTTATGCCTAGATCATGAATCCACTTTGACCTTATCTTAGTACACGGTGTTAGGTGTGGGTCAGTGCCTAATTTCTTCCATACTGGTTTCCAATTATCCCAGCAGTTTTTGTCAAATAGTGAGTTTTTATCCCAAAAACCGGGGTCTTTGGGTTTATCAAACACTAGATTACTATTGTCATTGAGTATTTTGTCCTGTGAACCTAACCTATTCCACTGAACCACTACTCTATTTCTTATCCAGTACCAAATGGTTTTGGTGACCACTGCTTTATAATATAGTTTTAGGTCTGGTACAGCTAGGCCACCGTCATTTGCATTTTTTTTCATTAATTCCCTTGAAATTCTTGACCTTTTGTTTTTCCAGATGAATTTTGTTATTTTTTTCTAGGTCAGTTAAATAATCTCTTGGGAGTTTGATTGGTATAGCACTAAATAGATAGATTAGTTTAGTTAGTATTGCCATCTTTATTGTATTCGCTCGACCTATCCAAGAGCACTTGATGTTTTTCCAATTGTTTAGATCTGACTTTATTTGTGTGGAGAGTGTTTTGTAGTTTTGCTCATATAGATCCTGACTTTCCCTTGGCAGATATATTCCCAAATATTTTATACTACCGATAGTTATTTTGAATGGAATTTCTCTTTGTATCTCTTGTTGTTGCATTTTGTTGGTGATGTATAAAAATGCTGATGATTTGTGTGCATTTATTTTGTATCCTGCAACTTTGCTAAAGTTGTGGATTAATTCTAATAGTTTTTTAGTTGATTCTCTAGGGTTCTCTAAGTAGACCATCATATCATCTGCAAAGAGTGATAATTTGGTTTCCTCTTGACCTACTCCTTTAATCTGTTTTTCTTGTCTTATTGCCAAGGCTAGCATTTCTAATACAATATTGAATAGTAATGGTGATAGTGGGCAACTTTGTTTCACCCCTGATCTTATTGGGAATGATTCCAGTTTATCACCATTACATATGATGCTAGCTGATGGTTTTAAATAGATGCTACCGACTATTTTAAGGAAAAGTCCATTAATTCCTATACTCTCTAATGTTTTTAATAGGAATGGATGTTGGATTTTATCAAATGCTTTTTCTGCATCTATTGAGATTATCATATGTTTTTTGTTAATTTGGTTATTAAGACTCTTCCTTTTCTCATAAGGAGTGATATGAATGCATATTAACTTCTTACAGCAAAAATCTCTTTATATTCAAAAGTTCTGAGTAATTGCTTTAATCGCCAGGGTTTTTCATCTGTCCTATTTTTAGAGACACCTATGATTCTTAATTTATCTTTGTGCAGCTTGTCTTCAGTCAGTCACTTTGAATTACATAACATTAATTTTAAAGGCATTTCATTTTCCTTTTCTGTCAACATTTCTTCCACTTCAGTGTTTTTATATTTCAGTTTTGTTTTTATTTCTCAGTTTATACTTCTTTAAAAAGATTTTCTATATTCATATTTTCCTATTTTGCTAATTCTGTTTTTAAATTCTAAATTGATAGTTCTGAAGTTTTCTGTTATTTTATGATATTTGGTGTGTGTGTGTGTGTGTGTGTGTGTGCATGTGTGTGTAAGAGTTACCCAGAATTCTTCTTTTGTCAAGAATATTAATTCTCCTTCCTTCATGTTATACTATTTTTTAAAGAGTACTTTGATTTTGTTGTGGTATTATACTCAATTTTCCTTCTGTTTTGGGATATTCTTTATTGTCTTATCTACTTATATGCCATATTTTAATTCCTATTTTTCTCTGGATGTTTTGATGTTTCTTTTATTTTCTTATAATCTTTCTTCATTCATTATTTTGCCCTTTCCTCTGCACTGCTTAGTCTGTCAGTCTAAAATAATTTATTAAGTGGCTACTATGTTCCAGGTCCTGTAGTAAGCATTGGGGAATCAAAGAAAATCAAAAGATAGTCTCTGTATCTACCAAGTCCAAAATATAATGGGGGAGACAATAAGCAAATATTTATACAATCTATGTACAGGCAAATAAAAAATAATTTAAAGAATAAAAAATAAACCAGAATTAAGAGATTTGGGTAAAAGTTTCTTATAGAAGATGAAATTTTAAATGGTACTTAAAGGAAGCCTGGGAAGATATTAGGAAGGCCTAGGGAATAGTCAAAGAAATTGTTGGGAACAAGGAGATGGTGCATCTTCCTCATGAAATAGCAAGGGGGTCAAAGAGTACCTCATAGAGGCTAAATTGTAAAAAGATGGGAATGGGAATAGGGGATAAGTTACTAAGAGTTTTAAATGCCCAAAAGAGGATTTTGTATTTGACCCTGGAGAGTTCCGGAACCACTAGAATTTATTGAGAGGTGAGGAGTAACATAGTCAGCCTGTTTTAGAAAAATCATTTTGATAATTGAATGGAGAATGAATTGGGGAGATTTGAGATAGGGAGCTGTATTAGCAGGTTATTGTAATAGTCTAAATGTGAGGTGATAGAGGCCTGCACCAGAACAGTGGTAGAGAGGAAAAAAGGGGATATGTCAGAGATGTTATGAAGGTAAAATTGACAAACCTTTCCAGTAGGGTGGATATGGGAATCTGGGAGAGGACTCAATGATGAATTCTAGCTTTCAAGTCTGGACAAGTAGGAGGATAGTAATGTCCTTGATAGTAATATGGAAGTTAGTAAGAGGAGAGAGCTTAGGGAAAAAGGCAATGAGTTTAGTTTGGTCATTTTGAGTTTAAGATATCTATGGGATGTACATTTAGAAATGTCCATTAGGCAATTGGAAATATGATCCTGGAGGTCAGCAGAGAGGTTAAGACTGTATAGGTAGATTTGAGAATCGCCAGTACAAAGATGATAATTGAAAGTATGAAAGCTAATGAGACCATTAAGTGAAACAGTATAGATGAAGAAGAACAAATGGTCTAGGACAGAGTCTTCTGGGTCAACCCTATGTAACAAGCATAACCTGAATGAAAATCCAGCAAAGGGACTGATAAAGACCAGTACAATAAATGGAAAATAAGGAGAGAATGGTATCATAGAGAGAAGAGAGTATCAAGAAGAGAGTGGTTAACAATGTGAAAAGCTGTGGAGGGCTTAAGAAGGATGAAGACTGAGAAAAAAGTCATAGTTTGGACAATTAAAAAATAATTGGTAACTGTGGAGAGTATTGGTTCAGTTGAATGATGAGGTAGTAAGTAATACTGTAGAAAATTAAAGAGAATGAGAGTTAAGGAAGAGGAGGCACCTCTTGTAGATAGGCTTTTCAAGGGATTTAACCACAAAAGAGCAGAAAAATGTAGAATAATAGCTAGCAGTAATAGATAGATCAAGTTTTTTGAGGTTGGAGGAGTTATGAGGATCTTTGAAGGAAGTAAATAAGTAGCTAGTAGCTAAGGAGAGATTGAAAGGAAGTGAGAGAATGAGAATGAAGATGGGAGTAATCTATGGGAGAAAATGAAATGGCATGGGATTATTTGTGCATGTAGAGGGTTTTTCCTTGGCAAAGAAAAGTCCACCTCATTCATTGTGAGATTGAAAGAAGATAGAAATAGTGATATAAGGCATGTAAGGGTAAATAAGGTGAAGAAGAGGGGACTCTCTAGACTGGGCAGCTTTATTCTTTTGATTTGGAGGGTTTGACTGCCAGTAGCTGCCCTGAGTAACCATTAGGAAAAGACTAGCCGAGTTGTTTTTTTTCTGTCAAGCCCCCACTATTACTCCAAATCCAGCTGTCCGTGCTGATATATTATGAGCCCAGCCCAATTCTTCCATCTTTTCTCCCTCCCTTCATTATGGTTTGTTGGGTGATGGTGGGGTAATATTCAGGGAATAGTAGACCCTCAGTCAAAAGCCTGAGAATTTGTTTTATTCACTGTGGCAGGCATGTGGAATTATATGAGTGTTGTATGAGAGCCCTAAATATTAAAACTCTCTAGTGTTAACTCATAAAATTTTTACTTTGGTGGTATGTATATATGGGGGAAGTCTGTCTTCTTGTGGAATAAATTTTAATTACCCCACAATTACTTACTTTTGAGGTTTTGAGTTAAAGGGGATTGCAGAATTCATTTATTCTACTATCTTGAGGGTTAACAGTAAGTTGTAAATGACATCACAGTCTCAAGAACAAAGTACAAGGGACTGAAACACTATATTTATAGTCAGAAAAACTGGGCTCATATCCTAGTTCTGGTCCTCACTATCTGTGCAACTTTAAGAAAGCCATTTAACATCTCTAAGCCCCAGTTTCTCACATGTAAATGACCTTTATGGCCCTTTTTGGTTCTAAAATTTGTGATTTTTACACACTCATTTATATATGTTTGTATGTATATATGTATATGTATATATTAAAGAGAGCAGTGTTTAACCCAACGGAATTTGAGGCATCATAGCATCTCCCTTAATGAATTTTATTTTATTTTATTTTTTTATTTTTTTGCTTTTTCTGAGGCAAATGGGGTTAAGTGACTTGCCCAGGGTCACACAGCTAGGGAATGTTACGTGTCTGAGACCAGATTTGAACCCAGGTCCTCCTGACTTCAAGGCTGGTGCTCTATTCACTGTGCCACCTAGCTGCCCCCCCTTAATGAATTTTAAAGTACATCATGCAAGTACTCATTTATTTTATAGGCTTGCATCAGGTCACTTCCATATATATGTCCAACTTTAAAAGTATGGTCAGAAAGACTCCTTAAGACTAGACACACCACGAGGCATCAGTCTATGAGTGAATCTAGTACGGACAAAATATATCATGCTCTGATACATAAACATATATAAGTCTGCAAAATAACCAACAAAATGGATTATTGCATCTGGTTGTGAGATGTCTCTTAATTTTCAATGGCTAAGTGTATTGGAAGTATAAACTGAGATCACGTGCATTGCTGATATTTATTTAGCATTTTAAGGTTTGTACTTTATAACCATTATCTCTTTCGATCATCACAACAACCCTGGGAGATAGGTGTTTGTATTATTTCCATTTTTCATCTGAAGAAATAGGTTAAGTAATGTGTGTGAGGCCACACAGCTAGTAAGTGTCTGATGTCATATTTAAACTCAGATTTTCCTGACCTCAGGAACCACTCCACCTCCCAGCTCGCCTAGATTGAAGATGAGAAGATCTAGGTTCAAGTCATGTAACTGCTCAGGTTCCAAACAATTCTCTAAATTAAAAAATTGTAAATACACTGCTGATCTCTATCTGTGGAGGAAGTTTCTTCAGTGGTAGTTCTCTAAACCAGTAAAATCAGAGATCTAATCAAAGAAACACAACTGGAAAAATTACTACATATTAATTTGTTTTATCATTTTTGTCTCGTCTTTACTGTCATATTATTTAACTCCTATATATTTAATCATATTTAAATCATGTGATTGAAATTATTTGCTACATTATCAGCTTCTTGAGGACAGAGGGTCTGTCATTATTATTTGGTGAAGTGTTGAATATCTTGAAATTAAAAACAAATTTAATATAGACAAATTTATGGTAGAATATGATAGAATAACTACCATACAGTTACCAAACAATAGTCTTTTCAAAATAAGCACACCTTGTATCTTTACAGTTCAGCCATTCATTTCCTATGTTTCAGCCTTCAAAAGATAGGGTAACTACTGAGGGGAACATCTATTTAGATTCTAATTCTTATCACCAAAGAGGACCTCATTTTCAGAATGTATATAATGGGAACCTTATGTTAGTGACCAGAGGGGAGAGATCTCCCTATCACAGAAGTGTTTATAGAAAAGAGAAAGGCCAGGCATACTTTGACAAAAGGTTCAGAGAAAAGATAATTAGAATTCTACAGACTAAAATTCTACAAAGGAAACCAGTTCATGAGAGTTAGGGAGCTCTCAGAAATGAAAATCTCTGGAGACAGAAATAGAAGCCATTCCAGTGAGGAAGAAAATGACATCGCTGTCTAAAGAGACTTAAGGGAATGTGCAAGAAACTCACAGGCCAACTTAGATTTTTAAAAGACATATACCTATGATGGAAACAAGAATAGATAATAGAGTGCAAATGTATGGCACCTCCACCTGCAAGCTTCCTGCAAGACTTAGATCAAATCTTACTTATACCAAGAGACCTTTTCCAGTAGTTCTCTCTCCCTCCCCCTAATTTCAGTGCCTTCCCTTTGAGACAACTCCCATTTGCACTATATGTATCTTTCCTTGCCATTAGAATATGGGGACCATATTTTTGCCTTTCTTTGTATATGTAGGGTTTAGCACAATGTTTGGAACACAGTAATTGCTTAATAAATTCTTGTTGACTTACTGTCACAGTACTGCAAGAAGTACTAGGAAATGTGAAAGGTAAGAATTGATGGAAGATGTCAAGGAAAGCTAAGAACAAAAAGTGTTTTGGTTTTGTATCTATTTCTTAATTATATTGAAGAAAAATCAAGTGTCAAAGAAGTGATAGGATCACAACACAACAATGATAATTAATGACTGAAGAGAGTAAAATAAAACCCAGAGGTGCTTGACTCTTATTTTGTTTCTGTTTTCTCTGCCAAGGAGAATGATATTTAGACCAAAAGATGTAGAATGAAAAAAGCAAATAGAGATTTGATACTAGAGAGGAATCAGAAGATAGAGTACCTACTGGTCAGTTTAAAATCCCAGCTCTAAATGAAGCATATTCTTGGGTGTTGGGGAAACTGACAGATATTAAAATATTGTCATTTATCAAAAGACTATGGGAGAGATGTGTCAAAGGATATAGATTCTATAAAATGTGGGCTAGTGAATTTAATCTCAGTTTTGGGAAAATTCTAGAAAATATCATTCAATTCAATTTGTTATTAGGCACACTATTGGCATGTAAAAACTAAAACAAAACAATCTTTGGAGGAGAATACATTTGACTAAAAGATACAGCATATACAGCAAGTAAAATACCAGGTAGTTTGAGGAAAAAGAAAACATTAACAGTGATTATACTTAGGTCAGCAAAAGGATCAAGAAAAAGACAGGAGAAGATGAATGTTTTTACTTGTCAAAAAGTCTTGCATTCTTTGAGGTATCATCAGAATGTCTTACTTTACTTACATAAAAATCCAGACTTGAAAAACACATATAAACAAAAGAGGGGTAATTATTTGCATTACAAATGGATTCTTTATTTTATAAGGAATGATCTTGAGTTTGTTTTAATAAGCACAGTTATTTAGTGCAATCTAATTATAATTGGAATTGCAGCTACTACAGAATATAGTTATTTTTTTTCCAGAACATGTCCTCTATGTAAAAGCAGATAACCTGTATTGGTGAAATAAAGTTGGTGAATTATCTATGTATTTCTTTTATCCAGACATTCATCTTGTACTTGAGCCTAGATAACAGAGCTAGCAACTTTCTAAGATGCTATCCAGATGCATCCTTGAAGTCATGATAAATATGAACCAAAAGCATCTTAATTTCCTTTATTGCAAATGCCTAAACTTGAGATAGCTCCTTTGTCCCCCTAGCTTACTGCTTAACCAGAGTAATATATTTCCTAACACCCTACCCCCGCCATATCCCCTTCACTCTAGTTTATTGTGCTTTGTCTTGTCTAATTTAGTTAACACAAGTGATAGGACTTACATCACTTTTCCTTGGATAGTTATTACACAGTCTGGTCGATCTCACCCTTTGGAAGCTTTCCCCCATTCTCCATTTACTTTAGAGACATTGAGGTTCAAACACCATAACATGCTTTCCCACCCCCATTCCTCTACCCCCCATGCTGCCTGGATGGGTCATGAGAAACTCTCACCCATGGCTGATATAAACGCTCCGTGGTGATATGCCTAATAATGATTATGTGTAGTTGGTAGTTACGCAGCTGGAAAACATAAAGATTCAGCATCTCTCTGCCAACTGGATTTTAATGACCAAACCACAGAGGTTTGGACTATTTAAAATAGGACGAATGGAAGAAAAAATCTAGTATCACTACAAGAAACCACGTGATTTGTAATCGGCAGCATTGTAAAACCAACATTGTATCTTGAGAAGAAAAAGTGGAAACAGCTCTTGGATAGGCACAAAAGATACTATTTGTAGTTTGAGTACTTGAAGCAATAAACTGTATTATTAAAAATTTGCAAGCAGATTTCTCTTTTTTATTTTTCCTTTTGGGGGTTTGTTTGTTTTTTTTTTTTTTAGTTGACTTCCAAAAAGAATTCCAATGTTTTTTTTTGACAATTTTATCATTTCTGCCTTAAGCCAGTTGCAAATCTCTTTGAAACAACTAGACCCAAGGGTGGCTCAAGCAGCTGCCTGAATTCCACGCAAATATAAAAAGCCCATTCCATTTTGAGTGCTATACTTTGTCATGATGGAATCCAGATGCTTAAACCATTCAAAGATTACCTTTTACAGTGTGAACAGAAGCATGAATGTAAGTGTTATGTTAAAATGTAGTTAGAGTCCAATTGTTGCTAAGCTTTTTGAGCATAACTTCTGAAGAAGTACTGAGGCAATGAAGCCCAGGGAACAGAGAAGTAGAAAAATGGGCCTAGGAATGTCTTATCACACCATCACCAGAGAAAGTAATAATTAGATTAGACTGCTGCAGAGTGCAAATAATTAATGGCAAAGAGACCAGAGGACCCCTTCTGAGACTGGTGTAATAACTCAGCAAGCAAGAGCCAGGTTTTCGATGTAATATAATGCAAAGGGAATTCCCATTATGATGGAGAATCTAGCCCCCAGCATATAAGACTATGTCAGTTACTGCAGACAACCTTTTTTTTTTTTTTTTTTTTTCACAATAGAGTGATGGTGAAGATTTCCCTCTCTTATTCAAATGCTGCATATCTGTCCTTACAGATCTCTATATGGGTCTTTGGGTATATATTTAAGCTAGTTTTGAATAAACTGGTGTACTCCCAGATTTTGTTTTCATGCTCATGATGGAAATACCTATTATAATTATACTGAAATATAAAATACACAAGTGGCACTGATTCATTTCCCCTTCAACCATCATAGTGATTGATGCTTTTGCACAATGGACCAATTATTGTAGAGTCTAAGTCAATGACATGTGTAAATAATAGGACATAAGCTCCTTGAGGGAAGGATTTGTTCCCTTTTTTGTTTTTATATCCAGAATTTTAGCACAATTCTCTACATATAGTGGATGCTAAATAAATATTTGTTGAAATTTGTGGAATGGATATCAATTATTTCTGCCATTAAAATAATTATGTTAATTGTTTGTAAATGCTCAGTGATCAATCTATAAATAATTAAATCAATAGATCTTTATAAAGCTACATTGCAGAACATTGCAGAAAAGTTCTATTATTTCATTTCTTTAGGAATCATCAGATAATCAAAAATATTACAAGGTCTATGACACCATTCTAGAAATTTTAGAAAATAAAGTCTTGAGAGTTCTAGCTTTTTAGATAGGATGGATCTATGCAGAGAATGTATGCATAGAAACAAAAGGTAACTGTTTACTTACAATTATATTGATCTTCTCTCAATATAGCTTCTTCACCAATTCACAAGGTTACTTGAAATTTCAACCAAATGAATTGTTCTTTTTATCTAAATCATAACATTTACAGAGGGCCCCTCTTAAAATGCATATAATAAAATGTAAGCTCCAGGTGGGAAGGAATTGTTTCATTTTTTTGCTTTTATATCTAGAGCCCTCAAACAATGCCCTGAATTATAGATGATGATTATTTGTAGAAAAATTTTCCTAAAGGAGGAGATAATATATGAATTCATTTATGTTTAAGAACATATTATCATAAGTTTTTATCACACTATCAGAGAGCATAACCTAATAGCAGAGAGTATTGGGTACATGAAAGATAGAAAAGGGAAATGTTGAAGTAAAAAAAAGTACTGGAAAAGTTTCAGATATAAAGAAGTACAGTTAGGATGAGCAGGACTTAATTGCCAAATGGGAATTTGCATTGGAAAAAAAAGAGGGAAAGGAGGAAAGGGCTGTTGAAAATGCAGGTAGAAGAAGAATTATTTTGCTTAATTGTTTTGGTTTTCTTTATTACTTCTTCTGTGGGGGAAGATGTGGTGGTGGCTTGAACCTATAAATTTGCAATGAGGACTTATTGATATACTTTGTTAATATAATATACTATACATTATTCAGCAAATAATCTTCATTTTATAGACTGAGTGTTGTTTGGAGCACAGAGGTAAAATAGCCTCTCCATCTGTGACCCTTAGATCATGTAGTCTGCTGTATTAGACCAAGCAGTCTTTTGGCTTTGCCTGATCCTTTCAAGATGGTTCCAGAGAAAGCAAAAGTCCCCTGGATTGTGGGGGAAAATATACTTGGACCATGGTTACACAAGGGAGGACCATGGTGTCCCACTCTCCTAAAACTAAGATGGAATGTTTCCATATTTTCTGTAACTTCCCCAATTCCTTACCCCCTTTCTAGGAAAGAAGAACCATCACTCTCTTTCTTTCAGAAGAATCTACTTATTCAAAGCTCTGTTTGCCCCATGCTACTCATGGCTATACTTGTGATCTGTCTGGATTATCTGTGTTTTCATATGCAGTATAATCATATTCTTCCTTGTCCTAATCAGTTTGTGTCTAAAAGCTGGCATGATGAACTCTTGGTTGACTAACATTTCATGAATTAGTTTAAAGTTATGTTACATGGCTATAATGAGGAGACTAAGTAGACTCTTATCCCATATTTTTATTTCCTTTTCTTTATTTTGAAGAGATGAAGTCAGAGTGCTGATGTGGCAAGATACAACAGAATATGATCTCCCAAGTGCTTCTAAGCTTAAATTCCATATACAATTTCAATTACTATTGGTGTGATTACATAAAGAAAACAAGAAGGAATTTGAAATAGTTCTATTATGGTTGATATGATTGTTTAGAGGACTTTCTTGCCCAACCTGGTTGCAAATTTAATTTAAATAGAACAAACTTTCCACTCTTGTTATAAAACACTTTTGCTTTAAGGTCAAGATGGCACCAACAAAAAAGGAAGTGTTACATTGAGGTAATTCTCTAGTTATTTAAAGTCCAGATATCATCATAACATTTACTTCAGGAGAGTATGGAATATACACCCACATAGCATGTATTTAAACACACACATGTACATATTTACATACATTCCAATATATATGTATGTATATATACATATATATATATACATATATATATACATATATAGTTTTTTTGGTAATTGCTTTATTTTTATCTTTCTTTTTTGAATACATAATTTTGGATCTTATTAACATTTAATAATATGTCCTTGATAAGGTAGTCTATGAACATTTGTGTCTGATTATTCAGTATAACTTGTTTATATTCACTTAGAAATTCTCTACATGAGGTCTACCTAACATGGTGGTGTGGGGATGTGCTGCATCTTCTGACCTGTGGATGCTATAATGGAATGAGTAACCTGTCCATTGTTTATCTCTTGCTCTCACCACAAAACTGGCCCATAAAACATTTTTTGAGGGCAAGTGATAATGTGGAGAAAGAAGACATCTTTTTATTTGTCTGAGAAGAGTTTTAATATCCTGTGGGAGATAAAGATAAGGTGTGAAGAAAATTTAGAAAACCTATCAAGAAGTACAACCTGAAAGGGAAGCTGCATGACTCAGTGATGGGTTTGTAAGCAGGGGACCTGAATTAAAATCTCAGCATGGCCCTTACTATGTGTGTCACTCTGGGCGAGTCACTTAACCACTCTGGACCTCTCTCATGTGTACAATAAGAAAGTTGAACTGAATGAGTTCAAGGAGTCCTTTGACCTACAAATATGCTTGTTTGTTTGATTCTGTGAAGTAATATTATGTACATAAACAAAGTAAGGGTGCTGAGAATTGCTAAGTTTCTTTCCATAAATCAAATCAACTGATTTGACTTAATTAAAAGTCTACTTTTTGCATGATGACCACTCAACAAAAATTTAACCTCATCATTTATTTGTTGTTATGTGCTTACAGGCCTACAATAGAAATGGGTTTCAGAAGCCAGTTAGTCCACCTTCTTCATTTTACAGATGATAAAATTGATACTGAGGCAGGCTAAATGGCTTGTCATTTAGATCATATAGATAGTAAGTCATTAGCTCATACATATAGTAAGGGGCAGAGAAATCGAATTTAGCCCAAGTCTCAGGATAGCCTACAGAGCTTTTTCTACTATACAACTCATCTAGTATCAACAACCATACTCCACAGGAATTGGTTCAGTGAATTTTACGTCAAAAACCATCCCCAAACTTTAGCTGAGCTGATTGGTATGCAGAAATACAGCCTCCAGTACAAGTAATCATTAAGGAACTTTATTTGTTTCTCTTGAGTCTGGAGTAGAGAGATTCACAAAACTGTTCTCTGGAGGTCAGGAGAACTGTGTTTCCTCACTCTCTGACCTTGAGGTGGCAGTCTTGTTGCTTTGTTGAGGGAGATACTATTTCTGGGTCTCCTGATGTTTTCTCTACATTTACCCTCCCTTCTCTTATCTCCCAACCTTTTTATCATCTTTCTAACTGCTTTCTACAAACAAAATTTATCGCTAGCAAAACTACAGCAAAGACCATGTGTCTAAAACCTCCCATGTTGCCTGCCTGTTCCTCTCATTCAAACATATTGATAATGTCCACAAAACTTTGTGCTGTCTTCTCATCTTTTTTTTTCCTCTGCATGTGATGCATGTTTTGGGATATAATTTTCACATTTTTCCATAGGGATAATTAACTATAAAAATCAGTATGCATAATGATTTGACCTAATAGTATATGGAGAAGAGTCAGTAAAAACTGAATGAAAGTCCCACTTCCGATGCATATTGGCTTTTTGAGCCTGAGAAAATCACTTAATCCTTTGGCTCTCGAAGTGTGGCTTAGGGATACCTGGACATCCCCCAGATCCTTTCAGTGAGCCAGTAAGATCAAAAGTCTTTTTATAATACATCTATGCTTGATTGGTAGGAATCATGAATTCCCCTGAATAGATATGTATATATTCAAGTTCACACTATTTGTATACTTATAAAAATATGGTAATTGGTTCCAGCCTAATGGAAATGTGAATTGAGAATCTGAATAATTCTACCACTTAAGGGATTAATTATTCCTACTAATAAGGACCTAGCTTTAATATTTTAATATCTAATTTGATAAATATTGATATATACAATCCACATAAACAAAAATCCTTTGGGGCAGAAGAAATTCTCAATGATTTTTAAGAGTATGAATGTGTCCTGAGAACAAGAAGTTTGAGAACAATTGTTTTTATCTGTCAGTTTCCCCAGGAACATCTTTAAGAATATAACTTGTAGAATTGTAGTGGAAAAGATAGTTTACGCAACGGGAAGGCCTTATGTTAAAATAATAATAATAGTTTAGGCTTTTCAGAGATTTAAAACATTAGGAAATTGGTTGTTTGTTCAATTAACCTTCTTGTCATCTTTCTAACTCTTTTACAAATAAAATTTATCACTAGAAAAACTACAGTGCAGACCTTGTGTCGAGAATCTCCCATGTTGTCTGTCTGTTACTCTCATTGTGCCATATTCAAAATACCCATACTGCTTCAAACTGTCTTCTAATCATTTTTTTCTTGCATGTGGTACACATTTTGGAATATAGCTTTCATATTTTTGCCATGAGTACAGTTAACTGTCCAAATTAAGTTGCATAAGGTAGATTGGCCTTCCCCACCTGCCCAGTAAATGATTTTCTATGAGTAACACTTCATTTTCAAGTAAAAGGTTCACCGTTATCCTGGGAAGTCCTGGTCCTGTTCTTGTTTACAATGAGCACATCTGTTCTTCTGACTTGTCTGATTTCCCTTCCCCTGTGGCAGGACAAATGAAAGGCATTCTGATCTTTGGAATGCTGGGAGCAAAGAGAACTGGGCTCTATCTTGGCCCCCTTCCCAACTCTAAGTTTTCCTGAGGTATCCAGGGAGGAGGCATTAGTTACTGACATAAATTGTCAATTCATGATGATCCCCTTAATCATCCAGGAGGTGTATAATTCAGGTTCCTTAGTCCTCTTCCTGCTCTTTCCTAAAGCCTGTTTTAGGTCACTTCATTAACACTACTACCAGAGAAAGAGAGGGAGGAACCTAAATCAGTCAAGTCAGTCCTTGGTTAGTAGCTCTTCTAACTTATTCAATCCTGGAAAGGGACACACAATTAGCTTGATCTAATTAGCGATTTGATTTACTCATTTAAGTACACAGATAAGAAAGGCAACCTAGGAGTAGAATAAAAACAAAGAGCACACACACACACACACACACACACACACCAAAAACAAAACATGCAGAGAACAAAGAATCAGTTACTCTAGGTCACAATCCCAAGAAAAGATTTTACATCATAGCTTATACCTTCAAAAGGATTGTATCCTCCCCTGCTACCTTTGTGCTGAATTAACCTGAATTTGTAAAATGACAAAACTTTATAACCAAGTTGGTCAATTTGCTACAAGCTTTTCTCTGGAAACACAACTCCCTTAAAGCACATTACTTAGAAAAAAAAGAGTTGCAACTATTCTGAACTTTCCAACTTTCAAGACATAAAGTCTTTTCTGATTTCCTTTAATATTAGTGCCTTCCCTTTAAGATTTTCTCCAATTTATTGTCATATCTTGTTTGTAGTTACTTTTCTACATGCTGTCCCTTTCGTTAGACTATAACCTCTTTGGAAAAAGGGACTGGGTTTATTTATTTATTTTGCTTCTTTTATCTTTCTTTATATAAAGAAATCACCAGACTGAGGAGGTTGAGAAGAATGAGAAAGCCTTCTCATAATAAAATGAATTGAAGGAGATTGTGGACAAATTCAGGCAAGTAATATTTTAAGGATTGAGGTTAAGTGTAGTTCTCAGAATATGAA
The DNA here is from genome assembly GCA_023553655.1 of Myrmecobius fasciatus. Lineage (NCBI taxonomy): Eukaryota > Metazoa > Chordata > Mammalia > Dasyuromorphia > Myrmecobiidae > Myrmecobius > Myrmecobius fasciatus. The sequence continues at coordinate 243,201 of JAJPUD010002480.1, read as the reverse complement.
TTTGTAATCCTACAGTTATTATGCTTAATGTATTCTGAGTCTCTGAGGTATTCTTTCATTTAAAAAATATACAATGCCTATTGTTTTTGGCATTGTGGGGAATCAGTAAGACATTGTCTCTTGTCTTGAAGAAGTCCCACTCTATTATAGAGAGGTAAGACTGATACAAATGCTTATCCTGCAAGGCAGTATATTTAGGAAAGCTATAGAAATGGTATAGAGATATAAGAGCTTAAAGTCAAGAAAGAGCCATTTTTAGCTGGGACAATCTGAGAAAGATTCCAGAGTCATTTTGGTTAGAGTAATCTAGGAAGGCTTCAAAGAACCAGACCAGAACTGGACTTTGAAGAAATATTTCTACAGACATATATGTGGAAGTAGGGGATGGTATTCTAGGTATAGGGAACAATGTGAACATTAAGTAGGAAAATGCAAAGCATATATAAAATATGATAAGTAGTCCAATGGATATAAAATAACTGTGAGAGAGAATAGCAAAGGACAGGTTTGTGGAGGATAATAGAAGACATGGATTTTACATGTTTTCTAAATGAGAATTTTTGAAGGTTTTTAAGGGAAGGTAGAGTGTGTGTATGGGGCACAATTTGGGAAATAATATGAAAGTAATATTAGAAACATTAAATTGACAATTTATATAAGATTGCTTGAGGGGAAAAGAGCCTAGAAATTGAAAAGTATGCCATTTTTTATTATACTACTCCAACATCTTTGTTTGATGTCAAAGAAGGAAAAAGAGAGAATTTAAAATTTCAAAGTATCTTAGAAGTCCTCTATTTCAAACTATATCCAAAAAGAATAACTTCTATAAAATATATAACAAGTAGTCATTTGACCTCTGAGTGAAGACCTCCAACGAGGGAGAATATACCAGCTCCCAAGGTGCTGTATTCCACTTTTAAATTGTTTTAATATTAATTGTTAAGATGTTTTTCCTAATGGTAAGCCTAAATTTGCTTCTTTCCAATTTCCATCCATTGTTCCTGATACCACCCACTTGGAAAAAACAGAATAAGTTGTGGTGTAGGGGATACAACTCTGGATTTTGGGTTAGAATCCTGTCTCAGAAACTTATTAACTGTGTGATACTGAACAAGTTTCATAATTTTTATTTGCCTCAGTTACTCAAGTATAACATGAGAATAATAATAGCATCTAACTTTCAAGTTTGTTGTGAGGATCAAATGATATAATATCTGTAAAATACTTAGCTTGGTGACTGGTGCATAACAAATTCTTATTGACAAATTGACAAATTTTATTTGTTCCCTTCCTCCCTTCCTCAACTAATTATCTTAAAACATGGGTTAAATACCCTTCACTATCTTGGTGCTCTTCCTTTGTATACTATCTAACATCAATATCTTTCTTCAATGTTCAAAAGATAGATAGTGAGGTTCTTCAATTGCTCCTACTTTTAAATGAAAGCCATTCTGTCAAGCCATAGGACATACAAAATCTCCTTGTCACCAGTTTTGGATTGACTCAAAAGAGTTTGGCATAAATATTCACATAGGAAAAAACAAATGGATGAAGAATTATTGTTATATAAATTATGAAATGCAGTTTGATGGACAACCCATGAAGCTCATTCATTAGTACTTGTATTTGGCACATGAACTGCAAATGGACAATGAGGTGGCCCTGAGTTGAAATGGAGAGGCAAAGTGGTCTAGATTATCTTTTGAAAAGTCCACAGTTCTTTCAATGACTAAAATCTTCCAGATATAATATATATATATTTTTAAAGATTCACATTAATCTGGTGAAGCTGTATAGCTGTGGGTTATATACTACAGTCTAAGAAGTACTGCAGTTGAAGACTGTTGAAAGAACTATAGAGAGGTATACAGGTGTATTTGAGTAGACTATAACACAATACAAAAGAGAAATCATACAAAAGCAAAGTAAAATATGCCATCAAAGAATTATATGACTGGAAAAATGATGAACTGGAAATCTCTCCTTCCTCATCTCCATTCCCCAGCTTTTCTGACTTGCTTAAAGTTTCTGCTAAAAGACCATCATCTGTAGGAAATTTACAGGAAGTGTTTCCAAGTTCCCTTTACTGTTAGTGCCTTCTTCCTGAGATCACCTACAATTTATCTTGTATTTTTCTTGCTCTTACATACTTGTCTTCTTCAATAGACTGAATTCCTTTTGCCTTTCTTTGCATCCCTAGCTTAGCATAGTGCTTGGTTTATATAAATACTTAATAAATGTTTGCTGACTTGAGTTGATTTGAACCAATCAGACAGTATTCCATTGTTATCCAGATAATGAAAAGAGAAACTGAAAAATCCCCCCAGTCCATATGATGAACATCTTGTAACATTTCTGGGAGGATGTAGAAAAGAGTCTCACGGGATTCTGAGGGAGAGATGGGTTGCAATCTGCACCATTGGAAGGAGTACCTCATGGATGAGATGACAGAATTATTGGAGTATTGAAATCTCCAGGCCTAGTAGCTCATTCTCATTGTACATGACAAGTTTTTAATAAACAATTCTTGGTTGAACTGAAATTCAATAGTCCACTAGAGGGATCAGGAAATGAAAAGGAAAGATTGATACAAGAGATATTCCTAAGGAAAAATTAATTGGAATATAAATTAACTGGCCTAAGCCATTAAGATATAACTCATTTCTGGAATACCAGTGCTGTCTACATTACATTTTGTTCTCCAGAGTTTCCAAGAACTAAAGCATATGTACCCTGAAAGTATAAATTATTTGAATTGTTAAACTCAACATACTTGCATTACCTTCCTTTCAGGAATGGGGCAAGGAAAAGACTTTGTAAAGTTGAAAGCACTATAAAAATAAGAGCTGCCATGACTACTGGAATGTCAATATGTATGTACAGTAACACCTCATTTATATGACTTTGTTGGGTAATGAGGTTTTTTCCATGTTAATTTTGGAAGTAAATGATTCATCTTCTTCATCAAAGCTTTAAAAAAAGAAAAAAAGAAAAATTACCCTTTTGATTGATTAAATGGTTGACCCAAATGGTAATATAAAAATCAGTTTCTAAATTATTTGACTGATTCAGTAAGTATTGTTTATGTGTATACAAAGAGAGAGAATAGATACAAAGACTAAAAGGAAGACGAGAGAAAGAAAAAGAAGTAAAAAAAATAGAAGAGAGAAAATGAGAAAGAAGCAGAACATTTTGAAGGAGATTAATCTTAAAGACAGATATTATAGATTATATTATTGGATTGAGGAAACTGGATAAAATAAAAAAATAAAAACCCTTATGTCCTTAGATAAAGAAGAAATTTGATTATTAGAAAGATATGGCCTTATTTCTTAAAATACAGGAAGTTTGGATGACTATGTTTTATCAAAAGATAATTTTGTGGGTCTAGATGTTTCTGCCAAGCTAAATCCCAAGCTTAAAAGCTTCAAGTTCTTTTTCTTCATTATTGTAATAAGTAATATGAATAATAATTTGTCCTTAATAACACCTTTTATATGTAGGAGTCAAAGTGTTTTATTGTTGCCAAAGCAGTTTCCTGTTTCTAGGAAAAAAGGCTTTATTAAGAAGTTCATAATGCTCTTTAGACATCAAACCAGTCCCTTATTAAGGGGGGGGGTGACCACAGAGGGGGAGTTTGAGAGAGATCGAGAGGGAGAGAGAGACACAGAGAGAGAGAGACAGACAGAGAGACAGAGATAGGATACACAGAGAGACAAAGACAGAGACAAAGATAGAGAGAGAAGAGAGAAAGAGAGAGAAAAAGAGAGACAGAGACAGATAGAAGAAACCAAAAAAGAAAGAAAACATTGATAGATTAAGAGAGCTATGATTTAAGAAATGAGGAGAAAGCAAAGTACTTGGGGAAAAAAAAAAAAAAAACTCTTGTTGAATTTTTTTAAACCCTAGACATTTAAAAAATACTTTGAGATTTGCAATGAATTTGAAAAACATACAGATTCACTCATCCTTTCCAACAAATAAAGCCTTGCTGTTACAAGGTTTAAAAGAAAAGCTTACTCCTGACATTTCCCACAGATTGGTGGGTGCTCCCAATGATAGAAAAAACACATGACAGATAAATTATATTTCACAGGGCTAGAATGACTAGAGGTCATCTTATCTTTCCATCCTCCTGCCTCTAAACAGGACTTTCCCTGAATAATATTGCAATATATGAGAATCTGTCGTATTTCAAAGACTTCCCAAAATGGAGATTATATAATCTTCTTAATTCTACAGATTCTGTAATCTAATTCTTTGTCCTTTTGCCTAGAGATCTGGCTGTTACCATAAATTTATGGAAGGAAATACTCCTGAGGATCATACAGGAACTGGAGGACAATCTTCTCCTTCACTAACATGGGTGGGAAGCAGAGGAGGGGGTTTTCTGGAGGATATGTTACTATTCTATAGAGTACAAAGAGTACTGGACTTCAGAGTTAAATTTTTTTATATAGAAACCTATTTGTTTTTAAGTAAATTTTTATTCATATCTTTTGGGGTTTTTTTTGCATCATCATAGTTTTGTCCAGCATATTCCCCTTTCCTTTCCCCAGTGTGCCATCCCAAATAACAATATTTTTAAAAAACAAAACAGAGGAAAGAATCAGTATAACCAATCAATATGTTTCAGAAGTCCATAATTATATGTGATGTGCAATACCAATAAATTTTATTAACATCATATGAAAATGTGGTTGGGAGTATGTTCTCAATGTTTTTTAAATTAAATTATGATTACTCCTTGATTGATGTTTGCTTACATTGTGTTTCCTTTATCTGATATATCTTTTGTGTAGATAAGATTTTTCTTGCACAACAATGATAAGTTTGGAAATATGTATACATATATTCGATTTGCCAATATTTTAACATAATTAACATGTAGTGGATATCCTGCCATCTAGAGGAGGGGTGGGGAGTTGGGGGGAAAAATTTGTAACAGAAAGCTATGTAAGGGTTATTGTTGAAGAATTACCCATATGTTATGCAAATAAAATAAAAAAAATTAAATTATGATTGATCTTTATAATTTAGCTATTCTCACTTCTGATTTTATCTTGATGTGTGTGGTTTTTTCCATTCACATCATTGGAGTCATTGTGTGTTCTTTTCTTTCTTCTATGTATTTCACACTCAATTCATGTGTACTTTTCCATACTTCTCTGTTTATTACATTCTATAACATACTAATATTTCATTAAATTCACATATCACAGTGTGCTTAGCCATTTCCCAATCAATGGGCATCTACTTTGTTTCCAATTTTTTGCTATCACAAAAGGTGCTGCAATAAATATTTTCATAAGCATAAGAACTTTCTTCCTATTAATGACTTTTTGGGGTATAAGCCTAATAATGATACAAATGGCAAAGACAGTTTCTTAGGAAACGTGCTAAAATGTTTGTAGCAGCTATTTTTGTAGTGGCAAGAAACTGGAAATTGAATGGATGCCCATCAGTTGGAGAATAGCTGAATAAGTTATGGTATATAAATGTCATGGAATATTATTGTTCTATAAGAAACAATCAGGAGGATGATTTTAGAGAGGCTTGGGGAGACTTACATGAACTGATGCTGAGTGAAATCAGCAGAACCAGGAAAACATTATACATAGAAATAGCAAGATTATATAATGATCATTTCTGATGGAGTTGGCTCTCATCAACAATGACATGAATCAGGCCAGTTCCAATGGCCTTGTGATAAAGAAAGCCATCTGCACTCAAAGAGAAGACAATGGGGCCTGAATGTGGACCACAACATAGTATTTTCACTCTTTTTGTTGTTAGCTTGTATTTTGTTTTCTTTCTCAAATTTTCCCTTTCTGATTTGATTTTTCTTGTGAAGATGATATTTGTGGAAATATTTAGAGAATTGCAAATGTTTAACATATATTGGATTGCTTTCTGTCTAGTGGAGGTGATGGGGGGGGAAGCTAGGGAAAAAATTAGAGCACAAGGTTTTGTAAAAATGAATGTTGAAAATTATCCATATATATATATTGAAAACAAAAAGCTTTAATTTTAAAAAAAATGGAAGGGAGAGGTGAGAGGGAGGAAGAAATTTTGGAAGTCAAAATTTTGAAAATTAAAAGTTGTTTTTATATGTAATTGGAAAATTAAATATTATTTTGAAAGGAAGAAAAAAAGTATGTACAGTTCAGTTACTTTATTTGCTTAATTCTAGATTCCAAATATTCCAAAAAATATTTGTGTCATTGCTTAGCTCTACCAACAATCTGTCAACATGCCTATCATTCCATTTCTCCTCCAGTGTTGAATAAGGTCATTTTTTGTCATCTTTGGCAATTTTTATTCTGTGAAGTGAAAAGTTAAGGTTATTTTAATTTACACATTTCTTATTATTAATGATTTGAAATATTCTTTTATGTGGTTATGAATACTTTAAAAATCTTTTTAGGATTGTTCATATTGAATGACTGTTGGTTAAATCTACATGTGCATATATATTTTAATTGTTCATATATCTTGAGGAGTAGTCCCTTATTAGAGAAAGTGGGGAAAAAGATTAATTCCTATTTGACTACTTCTCCTTTTATCCTAGGTACATTAATTTTGTCAGTGCAGAAGCTTTTCAGATTCATATATTAAAGTTTTCTACTTTATCTTTTATAATTTCCTCTATCTCTAATTTGATTGAGAATACAAAAAATGTGTTTTTTCCATCCAAAGTCTAGATTTTCAGTTTAATGATCTTTGTCCATCCCCTGGATCCTTTCCAAGTTCTCCAATCAGTTAGTCAATAAACATTTATTAATGTGTTATACATTGCTGAGTACTGGGGATCACATTGAGAAAGGTTGAAAACAGTTTTTAATATACAAGAGCTCATATTTCAATGGAACTGATAAAAACAATTTCATAGCTATAAGACAGATACAGAGTAGATGGCAGGTAACTCAGAGCTGAAGATGCTTGTATTTGGAGGATTGGAAAGGCCTTTTGCAGAAAATAGTATTTGAGCTCCATCTCAAAGAAACCAAGAAAGATTAAGAGGTAGAGGTGAGAAGAAAGAACATTACAAATTTGAAGTCAAGCATAGAGAGGAAAACCATGGAGACAGGAAAAGAAGTGCCATATATTGGGAAGAGCAAGTAGGTCAATCTAGCTTGGAAAATAGTAGATTTATATAGGCGTGCGTATAGACTATATATATATATTACATGTATAATATATATATATGGAGATAATTGAGGAGGTGAATGTGATGATCAGAGTTTCGTTTAGGAAAAATCACTAGTAACTGAATGAAGGCAGCCATTTTTGGGGCAGCCATTTTTAGTAGGCCTGGAGGTAAACATTTAGCAAGGGAAACTGCAGGGTGGTCAGACAGGCTGAAGGAGAACTAGGAGAAAATCTAGAGAGCCAAAAACACCTGAGAATATTAGATAATCAAAGGTATCAAATGCTTCTAATATATTAAGAAGGATAAAAATTGAAAAAAGTCTGTTAAATTTGTCAGTTAAGAGATGGTTAGTGAATTTGGAGAAATGAGCTTTACTTACATAAAGAAATCAGAAGCCAGATTGCTAAGAATTTAGAAAAAAAAATTAGTGGAGAGGAAATGGATGATGTGGATCACCTTCTAAAGGAATTTAGCTGAAAAGGGACAGATGATAACTAGAAAAGATGATCTGATAATGAGACAAAATGAATAATCTAAGGTACAGTTTACCCCCAGAAACTGAACCAGTAAAACATGCCAACAAATAAATAAATGCATCTTTGATTTAAATGCTGAGTGCTCCCTATTGGAACTGATTTTTTTCTGGAGTACAAAAAGTGGCACAATGTTTAAAACAAGGATATATCATAAGCCCATGGTCACATGGAATAGAATGAAAGGAAAGTTCTATAGGCTTAAATTACATTCATTTCTTTACTTACAAGTTCTCCAAGAGAGTGTTCTTCTGAGACTTAGTTTTCTTTGAAATTTGAAAAATCTGATTTGAAAATATTTTATCATTTATTTTCCATTATATATCTCCTTTCAAGGACTTGAAAGAAATATTCCAAAGTCAGGGGAGAAGTTGGATACTTAATCTATTAAAAGCTAGCATTTTATACAGATGCACACATACATGTACACACATGATGTTTTATTTATATAACAACATAATTGCTGATATGTGTGCATATATATGCATACATGCATATATAACATATATATATGTTACATGTATTTAGAGCTAAAATATTATAATAATTCTATCCAAAAATTATCACTTCATTTTACATGTTAATTAACTGAAGTTCAGATAAGTATTGAAAAGTTTCTATCAATTCTTCATCACTATGTAAAACTTTAGCTAGTAATCATCTACTTAAAAATGATACAATCTTAGCATCCCATATGGGTATTATTGAAGAATGTTCATGTAACCATATCTCATCAATTCTGGTGGTTGCTGTTTTCCTCATGGTAAAATTTTGTTCCTTGTGGAAAAATCCTTTACTCCCTTGGAGAACTGATCTCACCCCCTGATAGAACCAATGGTATCAAAGCTCTATACTCAGTATCCCTAAATCAATTCACCCACAAACTCCTGGTTTCCCCCCATGCATTATGTAACAGAAAGCCTTCCCCATGTCCAGACATTAAAATGTTCCATAACTAGTCCTTTTATATATTGTGAGAGGCTTGAATTTCTAATAAAGCACTCTTTGACTTCTATACCATAGAAAAGAAAGTTTGCTTTCCAGTTGTGCTTGGCAATCGAAGATTCCGGACTTGTATTTTTTTTCTTTACAATCAGTTTATGTCCCTTCAGTGACATTTTCATTGCCTTTGTGTGTGTGTATTTTTCTCACCCATGAAAACGGCACATTCTTTGTTATGCATTCAATGTTTATATTAAGAAACCAGATCATTAAACCTCCATCCTATGTTTTTAATCGAATGACCTTCAGGTAGAAAATGAGGTGAATGCTGTTATTTTTAAGAAGAAAGGAGAGCTTTGTGAAGGGGCATGCTGTGGGACTCTGGCAGGAGATGTGGTGTCTGCTCCTGTTCTCTGTATTGTTCACTAGAAAGTCATTTGTCTGTTCTCAGAAGGATTAGCCATTTTATGCTCTATAGGAGCTCAACCTCCCCTATTAATGAAGTTGATGTAATAATCAACTGGCATAATCAAAAGGGGCTAAGTGTTTTATATTCAAGAACACAGGTAGTACTGTGTATCTTTTAAAAGTTTAAATCTGCTATGATCCTTGGAGCTATTTTCTTCCTTCCTGATGTTAATAAAGTATTTTAGAATGTGTCTGTGGTACACCCAGAGTGTTTAGCAATTAGCCAGAAATGAAATTGGTAGCTCAGCAAATATCTTTATTATATTAAGAGCCCCATGTAATTGCTAGGATTTGGTTCTGGTTTTTTGCTTGCTTAGGTATGATGTAAGGTTTCTCTGCCTGGAAAATCCCTTATTTACTGACTTATCTGGATTTTGTAATAGTGTCAGAGCTTTGGATTTATTCTCCTAGGGACTTGTGCCTGTGATGAATTCATTTTATAAATATAGTTCTCATCTTGTGACTGTAAGGGTGACACAGTACAGTCCCCTCCCTCACTCCCTCCATCACTTCTGAACAAACTGCCCTGATTTGCTAGTTCATAGGCAACCTACAGCATCCTGGGTTTGATACTGAGCAGAGCCCCCAACTGACAGTCTTTCAAAAGAACAAAGAGAATTAGGCCTCTAATGATTATATTCTCTCCTTATTTCTCCAGAAAGTGAAACATGCTACACAATTGCCTTGTACTTGGCGGATAATGAAGATGAACATGAAAACTTTGCCCATACATCTCAAAGACTGGCACTGGAATAACAGCTAGGAATTGCTGGACTAAGAAAAATAAAGATGATATAGCTAGACAAATGTTGAACTTCAGGGTTAGATGGGACTCTAGAGATTGCCTAATATATTACCTCCTCAATTTTATAGACATGGAAACTGAGGTCCAGAAAAGTCATGTAATTTGCCCATGATCACAAATATAATAAATAGTATGGAAAAATTATGTTCTTAAAATTCAAAATAGAGTTTTATTTATGGTTTGGGGGAAAGATTTCTTTCTCTTTATTTGGAAATTCTTTAAATATATTGTAATTGTTAAAATATGAGGAGAGTAAGTAACATGTCCTCCCAGAGAGAACAATTTTATGACAACTTTCTGATACAACTTTTTTTGACAATTTTCTAACTTTTGCCCATCCTCTAGATTCTACTAGGCTGAAGATTTTATGTCCTAAAGAGCACCAGAAAAGTCCCAAGTTTTTTTTAAAGTTCTAAATTATTATTTAGTCACATATTCCTGGTGACATCATGAACATTTTTCACAAATTCAAGTTAGAGTAAGTCAGTCATTCAATTCAATTCAATCCAACAATTACTTATTAAGTTCCTACTATCATATTAATAAATATAATATATAAATATATGTGATATATAATAAATATATAAACATATATCTATAAAATCAAATTAATAAAGATTTATAAATCACCTATTATATGTCAATTACTGTAATAAACACTGGGGATATGAAGAAAGGCAAAAAATAGTCCCTCATCTCAAGTAACTTACAGTCTAATGAAAGAAGTGATATACAATGCACATATAAACTGTATATGGGATATGTGAGAGATAATCAATGGAGAGGATTGAAGGGTGATAAGGTCAAAAGAAGGATTTTAGTTGGAACTGGAAGAAAGCTATAGAAGTCAAGAATAGGAGATGAAGAGGAACAAAATTATAATTATGGGGTGTACTATAGGCACAGAATTATAGATATACATTGGAAATGGATGGAGTCAGGAAATAGACTGCCAGGTGTGGAGGAATAGAAAAGAGGAAAAATGACTGGATCACAGACTATATGGGAGGGGTAAGATAATAAAGACCCATGTGTGTAGAACATGGTGCTTTGCACTAGGGAGAGATCATAAATTTATAATTAATTTATCTGTTACATTTATGTATATATGTGTATTTACATATGAATATAATCACTATGTTACAATAGCTATTTTTATATGTATTTGTTTTTTTATATTTATATTTATATTTAAAATGTTTATACTAGTAAACATTTTAGAGACTTGAAGAAAAGTGTTTGCTAACCATGAGACACATTTTAGTAATTTAGGGCTTATATCATTTTCTCTTCTACCTGTAGTTTCTTGTGATGTTTCTGAGCGACATAAACTCAGAGTACCTAAGTGACTCCTGACCCACTGGGCATCTTATTTTCCTACTAAAGCTCTGCCAGATGTCAGTTTCCACTACAAAAGCCAGAAGATGGGTCAGCCTCTTCTTTTTCATCCCTGAGTAGCAAAGCTACAGATGTTATTCATATTAATCACCATGTCCAGCCCTTTGACAAATGTTACAGAGTCCTTTGGCTCAATAAAAAAAATCATGTGTCATTGAGTTCCCTGGGTTAAGTGCATGCTACTTACAAAACATTTCCTTTTGTCCATTTGTTGCCTCCTTGATGAGACATTTGGGGACCTTCAACATCTGCACAGAAGCCATAGTCTATCTTTGGCAAATGCTCTTTTGTTATTTTTTTTTTTATTTCTTTGCTGATGTTCACTCATTGGTCATAATTTCTCTCTTCTGATTTCTGGCAGCTGAGGATTACTTCCAGGGCCTGGTAGATCATGGATGCTCTCTGACACTAGGGTGGAGGATGCTAGGAGGTAAAGGAGGAAATTTCACATAGCTTTATGATTTCCTGCTCTGATCCCATCTCAAAGACTGAAGATTGTTACCAAATGTTTTTCAAAGTCAATTTCATGATTACATGGGCATTAGGCATTACAGCTAAGTATTGTGTCTAAAACATCTCCTTCTCTCCTGAGATTGCCTTTGGGTTAGGTTTTGATTTTGAAGAAGAAAAAGTGATAAATTCTTAGTTTTGATCAAAAACATTTACATTGTTACAAGATATGCAAGATGATCTTAACCTATAGCTTCATCCATCTGAACAGAAAACAAATTATTATGGGCCAAAGGCATTTAGAATCATCAGAATAAAAGAAATAAAAGGTGATATTCATAACTTCTTAATTTTTCTAAAGACATAGGATCATAGGTCAGATGATAGAAAGGACTTAAGAAGTTAGTAAGACCAGATACCTAATTTTACAGATGGAGAAACTAAGGCTGAGACAAACTAAAAATGGATTGGAATGGAAAGAGATTTAAGAAGACAAGAAGGCCATTCAGAAGTCTAGAAGAGATTTGATGGGGGCTTTTATTAGGATATTAGCTATCTGAATAGAGAGAAGGATAGCATATAAAAGATGTTGTGAGGATTTAAATAACAAGATATGGCAACAGCATGTATATGTGTGAGGGGTACATAAGAGAGGAAAATCAAGATGGAACTGAGGAGGCAGTAGGATGAACTGGGGGATGAAGAAGCTGTTAATAGCAATAGGAAGACTAATATTCAAAGGGGTAGAGTGATGTGCATCCAATGCTCTTAATATGAATTAACCTTATATTTTATTGGAATAAGGTGTTTTCAAGGTGATGCTATCAAAGTATATGTTTTCTTAGGTATTTTTATTAGTAGTGAGTGTTAATTTAGCTATATGTACAATCTTGCATTTGTAAAACAAGATGAAATTCAGTTTGTGAAAGGGTAACATGTGGACGCAAAGTCCATATTGTGTAATTCTCCAAATAATCTCTTGAGTTGATTGTGTACATCTTTATCTAAAAAAAAAAAACCAAAAAAAACCCCAAAGTAGATAATTTAGTAAGCTATGTTGAAGGATATAAAGTGATCTCCCCTAGAGGCCTTTCACAGCAAGATGTTTCTCTAAATGACACCTGCCTAGAAATCAGGGAATATCCTAGATAATATTTTGTAGTTTCTTCCATCTCTTATGGTCTGAGGAATAAACCATCTCCACTAAAGTCTTATTCCTTTATTGTGGCACAGAGTTCACCTTGGGTTCTCACAGGCTCTGCTAATGGAACACAAGCTTGGGTAAATCCCATCAATATAGGGAAAAAAAACTTCAACAATTTCAAAAACATACACAGGAATAGTCTGAGATCTAAAGTAGCTAAGTTTGGAGAATTAGATCAAGAGACAGAAATATGATAGACTCGATGATTGCAAAGAGATAAACAATTTTGGACTATGGTCAATGTAGGATTTTCTTTTGCTTACTTATGCATATTTGTTACAAGGATTTTTTTTTTTTCAGTAAACTGGGAAGTAGGAAGGAAAGAAAATATGCTTGCTATTAAAAATTCATTTAAAAAGATAAGATTGGCCACTAGGTTATGATTTTAAGGGAGAAAGAGAGGAAAATGCAGCAACTCATGAAGGTTTTGGATGTTTGTTCTTTTGCATTATAAAAACATTCATATCATCAAAATCATATATCTGCAATATTAAAAAATGTAGTCTATCTATTCAGCACTAAATATCTCATAACAGTGTTTTTCCTCTGGTTATTATCTTCAATTTATCTTATATAGAGCTTGTTCATATATAGTCATTTGTATATTGCTTCCCACATTAGATTGTATATAGGTTCCTGCTCAGAATAGGAACTATCTTTTGTCCTTTTTTGTATTCTCATCACTTATCTCAGTGCCTGCGATGTTCATAAGTAAATATATAGTAGATAAATGTTTTTGATTGATTAACTATTGTTGGTGTCAAATTCCAATTTTTAAGATTTCAACTTATTTCCCCCCTCTGATCAAATTGAATAGGCAATTATTAAGTACCTACTATACAAAAGGAGCAGTTAGATGATTTATAAAATACCAGGCATGAAATCAGTAAGACATTTTTCTGAGTTCAAATCTGGCCTCAGATGTTTATTAGCTCTGGGATACTAGGCAAGTCATTTAATCTGTTTGCCTCAGTTCCTCTTCTGTAAAATAAGCTGGAGAAGGAAATGGCAAACCACTCTAATGTCTTTGCCAAGAAAACTTCTAATGGGATCAGGAAGAATTTTCTGAAAAACAATTAAACAACAATGATATATAAGACACCAGGCATATAAAGATATAATAAAAACGAGTAGTAGAAAACTACTTTTAAGGAGTTTGCATTCTTTTTTAAGGTATATTATTTTTTTTCAAATACATGCAAAAATAGTTTTCAACATTCACTTTTGCAAAATCTCATGTTCCAAATATTTCTCCTTCTCTCCCTCCCTTCCCCCTTTCCAAAACAGAAAGCAATGTGATATAGTAAACATGCAATTCTTCTAAACATATTTCCCTATTTGTCATGCTATGGAAGAAAAATCATATCAAAAGGAAAAAAAAGAAACATGAGAAAGAAAAAACAAGCAAGTAAACAACAACAACAAAATAAAGATGAAAATACTATGCTTTGATCCACACTCAGTCTCCATAGTTCTCTCTCTCTGGATGCAAATGGCACAAGTATATTGAAACTGTCTTGAATCACTTTATTGTTGAAAAGAGCCAAGTCTTTCATAGTTGATCATCACATAATCTTGTAATTACTGTGTATAATATTCTCTTGCTTCTGGTCATTCAATTCGTGTAAATCTTTCCAGGCTTTTCTGAAATTAGCCTACTTATCATTTTTTATAGAACAGTAATATTCTATTACATTCATATATATAATAACTATTTAGCTATTCTTCAGCTGATGTACATCATCTCAATTTCCAATTCCTTGTTACTACCAAAAGGGCTGCTACAAACATTTTTGCACATGTGGGTCTTTTTCTTTCCTTTTTTTCTTTCTTTTATAATAAATCTCTTTGGGATCCAGACTTGGAAGAGACATTGTTGGATCAAAGGATATGCACAATTTAATATCCATTTGGGAATAATTCCAAATTGCTCTCTGAAATGGTTGCATCAGTTCACAACTCCACCAACAATGCATTAGTGTCTCAGCTTTCCCCTTCCAACATTTATCATCTTTTCCTGTCATTTTAGTCATTCTGAGAGGTGTAAAGTGGTATCATAGAGTTGTCTTAATTTGTATGTCTCTAATCAATAGTGATTTAGACCATTTTTATATGACTAGAAATGGATTTAATTTCTTCATCTGAAAATTATATGTTTACATCCTTTGGCCATGTATCAACTGGGAAATGGAAAATTTGTATTGTTATAAATTTGAGTCAGATCTCTGTATAGTTTAGAAATGAAGCTTTTATCAGATACTCTAGCTATAGAATTTCTCCCCAGCTTTCTACTTCTCTTCTAATCTTGGCTGTACTGGTTTTGTTTGTGCAATTTTTTTTAATTTAATGTAATCAAAACTATCCATTTTGCATTTCATAATGCTCTCTAGCTCTTCTTTGGTCATAAATTCCTCTCTTCTTGATAAAGCTGAGAGTTAGAGTGTCCCTTTCTTATTTTCCTGATTTTCTTACAGTATCACCCTTTATGTCTAAATCGTGAACCCATTTTGACTTTATTTTAGGATTAGAGTGTTAGATGTTGCTCAGTGCTTAGTTTCTGCCACACTATTTTCCAGTTTTCCTAGCAATTTTTGTCAAATCCTGAATTCCTATCCCCAAAGATGAAGTCTTTGGATTTATCAAATATTAGATTACTCTAGTCATTGACTATTGTGTCTTGTGTACCTAAGCTATTCCATTGATCCACTACTTTATTTCTTAGTCTGTACCAATTGGTTTTGATGACCACCGCTTTTTAATCTAGTTTTAGGTGTGATACTGTTTGGCTATCTTTCTTTGCATTTTTTTCATTAATGAGGAGTTTATATTCTATTGGGACAATTCAACATGTAAACAGATGTATATATATACATGATTATCTGAGAAGGGAGAAAACTAATAACTGGAAGATCATGTGAAGCTTCTGGAAAGTGGCTGCACTTGAGCTGACGTTGAAAGAAATTAGAAATTCTAACAAACATAGGGAACAGCCTAGGCAAAAGTACAGAGATAAAAGATGAATCACTGATTTTGAGGAATATCAAATAAACCATTCTTACCAGAAAAGAGAATAACATAAAGAAGAATACATATATTATTATATATATAATCTCAGAATGGAGTGACTCAAGACACATTATTAAGGCTTTTCAATGACAAGCTGATGACTGCAGGCTCTTTACTCTAATGTTTACTTAACAAGAGTCATTTATCACAGCAGTTCCTTTCCAGTTCATTTCCCCCAGCTTTCTATGGTGATAGGTAAAACCAGGAGTTAACTGAGACACATGAGTAGCTACAAACCAGCAGGTACAACCTGCCTGGGTCATACAAAAAGGCAACAGAGGGAATGCTGCCCACCTTACTTTATGGACTGGTCTCTTGTATGAAGTTTGATTTTCTCCTCTTTGCTGACACTGCCTGTTTAAAAGTGGCCACCACTGAATCACGAGAAGCACACATTTCTCCAAATATCTCTCTAGAGATCCACATGACCTGCCATTGAACACAAATCCAGATCTTTATTTTTCCCCCTATGGGAAGGAAAAGGACTTTGCCAAAGGGCATATTTTAGACTTTTCTTTCAGCTGTTCCCAGGGGAAACCTTACAGATCTGGTGATATTTTATTAAACACCTATGGGAAGCCTAAGCCTTGTGCATAAAAAGGAAAGGAAAGAAAAAAGAATAAAAAAAGAAAAAAAAGGAAGGAAGGAAGGAAGGAAGGAAGGAAGGAAGGAAGGAAGGAAGGAAGGAAGGAAAGAAAGAAAGAAAGAAAGAAGGAAGACAAAGAAAGAAAAAAGAAAAAAAGAAAAAGAAAAAAAGGAAAGAAAATGTGCTTTATATGCCTAATCACCCTGTCTTTTTTTTTTTTTTTTTTTACTGAGCCAGACCTCAGGGATGCTATTGCCTCCATTAGCTGACTTCAGAGAAGACAGCAGGACATCTGAAAGGAGAGGATAATGGGTTCTTTGAATCATTTTAGCCACACCTCGATTTAGAAAAAAAAAATTCTGCTGTGCAAATACTTGGTGGATCATCACATCTACTGGCAGTCAGACTCTGTTATTCATTGTGTTTAAGAGTGAAAAATAAGATCTGGCAAGGCTTGTGGGGGTGGATATGTATGTCAGCTATAATGAGGAGAAAAGCCTGAACATCAGTCAGTATCTCTGAGATGTAGCTGAAGTGATTTTGTAAGCAAAGAGCTGAAATCCATAATGTTTTCCCCATCTTTAAAGACATCAGTGGTGAAGGAAAGAGAGAAAGAGAACAGGAAGCCTGGTTTATAGCATGTAGATTTGTGTAACATTTTTGTATAGGTAAGGAAAATGTAAAAGTAAGATTTAAAAAATATTATTCAAAATAAAGAGAATCTAAAAGGGGTAAAATGTTAGATGGTATGAGGTGAAGAATAAAAACTCAAGGACTCATGATGGAAAAAAAAAAACCTTACATCTAGAGAAAGAAATGATGGAGTCTGTATGCAGTTTGAAGTAGACCTTTCATTTTATTTTTTTCATGATCATTTTCTTTTGGTATGTTTCTTTTTTTACAAGATGACTAATATGTAAATATGTTTTATGTGATTGAACATATATAACCAATATCAAATTACTTACAATTTTAGAAAGGGAGATGAGAAGGGAGGAAATTTGGAACTCAAAATTTTTTTAATGAATGTTAAAAATTGTCTTTATATGTAATTGGAAAGAGTAAAATACTGTTCAAAAATAAAAATTTTGGAGGATTTTGGAAAGATGGCAGAGTAGGTTGGCAAATTTCTCCAGATTTCTCCTACAAATAGAACAAATTTAAGCTTCAGGGAGAACACAGACTTGTTGAAAAATCAAGAGTTGGGGCAAAACTGGGGTCTCTCTGATACAATTCTTGAAGATAGGAAGAAAGACCCCAGACTGGAGTTATCAACCTGTCTGAAGTGCAGACATCTCTGGGATAGCCTCATAGAAACTTCAAGTGAGGAACTCTCAGGCTAGCTAGGTGTGGCCAGAGCCTCAGCAGGAATCACAGAGACTTTCACCTCTGGAATTATTTGTTGAGTAGGGTTTTGAGTTGAGGAAGACTGAGGGAACCTTGACTGATTGGGAACACCAGGCCCAGCTGTGCTGCAGAGACAAGGCACTGAGCAAAAAGTAATCAGCACTCAGGGAGTGCAGAGGCATGGGGCAAGGACCCTGCTGGCTGTGAGCACTTGCAGGATGGTTAGGGGTTCCTAGTCAGAGTGGAAAGATGAAGGGAAGCTTGAGGCACTGTCCCTCCACCCCACGATTAGAGATGCTAATAACCCTTAAAAAAATGAATCAGCAAAGAAGAAAGAATCCCACCATTGAAACATATTATGGGAATAAGGAAGACCAGGGCTCATCTTCAGAGGAGGACACTAGCTAAAAAAGCTTCTTCCCCAGACAGTAATGTGAAATGGCTCCCTGCCCAGGCAGAATATATAGAACTGAAAAAAAGAAATCAAAAATCAAATGAGACATTGAGGAAAAACTAAAGAAAAAATTAAAAACTATCCAAGAAAAACAAGAAGCTTATGGGAAAAAAACTTAACCAACTACAAAAGGAGCTACAAGGTCTCAAAGATGAAAATAATTCTTCAAAAATTAGAATTGGGCAAGGGGAAGCCAATGAAGTTATGGGAAACCAAGAAATAACAAAATAGATTATAAAGAATGAAAAAATAGATCAGAATGTGAAACATCTTACAAGAAAAACAAAGAAAAGCTCTGGAGATCAAGAAAATATAAGAATAATAGGACTGCCAAAAAATTGTGATTAAAAAAAGAATCTTGACACAAAGATGCAGGAAATAATCCAAGAAAATCATCCTAGAGTGATAGAACATGAAGGGAAAGCAGAAATAGAAAAAATCCACCAATCTCCACCTCAAAGAGATCCTTTGTGGAAAACACATAGGAATATTATTGCCAAATTTTGAAACCCACAGATCAAAGAGAAAATTTCATAAGAAACAAGAAAAAAAGGCAATTCAAATATGCTAGAGCCACAATTAGAATTGTACAAGACTTATCAGCGGCTATGATAAAAAAACAAAAAACAAAACTGCAGGACCTGGAATCATATCTACTAACAATCAAAACAAAAAAACAAAAAAACAAAAAAAAAACTAGGCCTGTGGCCAAAAGAATCATATCCAGCAAAATTATTTATAACTTTGAATGAGGAAAAAAAATGGACATTCCATGAACTTGCAGATTTTCAGGACTTTTTATCAACCAAACCTGAAGTTAACAGAAAATTTAACATACAAGAGTCAATATGAAAGATCAGTTTTAAGGAATTTAACATGAACAAACTATTTAAACTTGAACAAATTGTTTATTTTTTTATATGGGGAAATGTATATTATGTTTAAGATTCATATCAACAATAGGGTAGCTCAAAGGAAAGATTGGCAGAGTTAAGGTAAAAATGATAATCAGGATATACAAATAAGGTACAGAAGAAGAATAAACACAGAGGCATTAAAGAGGGCAGGAGGTCTCATGGTTCTGAAAATCTACTCACATGGGGAATGGGTTCAATAGGCAACACTACATATATACCATGAAGGGTATAGTACCCTCCAAAATCTATAAAGACATAAAGGGGGAGGAATAGGCAGATGGGGAAACAAAAAGTGAGGGAAGAAGACAAGGAAGGGATTCTTGGGTAAGGGGCAGTTAAATAATAGCAAAGCAAGTTATGGAGCAGAATTTAATTAAAGAGGCATTGGAGATAGGAAAGGCATGGGTGTGTATAAGGGGTGTGTGTGTGTGTGTGTGTGTGTGTGTGTGTGTGTGTGTATGTATATATTTGCATATGTATACATAAATACCTCTTTTCTTAATTGCAGCTTGCCTGAGATTAGGAAGGAGATGAAAGGGGAAAAAAAAATAAAGTAAATAAAATGTGTAGCAGAGAACAAAAGAACAATTTACAAGGAAGTAAAGAAAAAATGGACATTCATGAATATAATTTCTTCTACTAATATATATACTTTCTTGATCTGATAATTTGTTCCATATATTTGAATCCTCCCTGATGTTTTGCTGAGCACATGACAATGTTCTCTTTTTTTTTTTGCTTTATTTTGTTTTGTATTTCTTTTTTTGTGTTTTTCCTACTCTTAAAATAAATTTTAAAAAATAAAAATTGAAAAATTGAAAAATTAAATTTAAATTAAAAAGAATAAAAGCAATCACAATATATAGGAACAAAGGCAAGAAAGTAAAATCATTTATAAAAGACAAATAGAAATATAGGAGGATTTAGCACTGAGAAGAGGAAAGAATCATAGGTTATGGGGAAAAGGGACCAGAAAGACAACAGAAAGAACAAATGATTGAAAAAAGAAGAAAAAGGAGAACACTATATAGTTAGAAAAGTAGTGTAGCTGAATCAGAAAGAGAAGAAAGAAAAGCAGAACTCTACAGGAAGATATGAAAGATGGAGAACAAATCTGAGAAGACTAGGGACATACTAAGTGACATCAATGCAGAAGCACATAGTAAGTGCTGACCAAGTGGCAAGTACTTTTAAATGCTAGGGATGCAAAACCAAAGACTAAAATAGTCCTTGTTTTAAAGAGAATACATTTTATTAGGAAAGACAACATCTTGTACATTCATTGATATAAAAGGAATGTAAAATAGGCACATGTGACTTTGGTGGGAAAAGCATTAGCTCTTTTAGAAAGTATCAATTCCCTAGATAGTTGTCTCAATTCTGGCTTCAGTTGGTTCCTGTTGACCAAACATATCAATCAATATACATAGACTTTTTTGTTGTTCAGTCATGTCTATCTCTTTGTGGTCCCATTTTGGGGTTTGGCTGATTTCTTCTCCAGCTCATTTTACAGATGTGAAAATCTGAGGCAAATGGGTTAAGTGACTCGTCCAGGGTCATGCATCGAGTAAGCATCAGAAACTGGATTTGAACTTATGAATTCATCTTTATACTCTCTGTGTGGAATTATTACAGGATGGAATTTGATTTGGATCTTTCTCTGTTTCTCTTGGGGGCATTATTATCTTTCAAATGACACAGATTCATAACTTTGGAATCATCACTGACTCTTCCTTTTTTCTCATTTCCCATGCCAATCAGTTAATTAGTTATCTCCACAATACATGTTCTATTCATCCCCTTTTTATTCTCTCATATGACTACAACTCTAGTTCAGGACTATTGCCTTGACTTCTGCAATACTCTATTCACTAATTGGTTTTCCTGTCTTTAGTTTAGTCTCTCCTTCTCTTATTTCAGATAACTGCCAAAGTGATATTGCTAAACACAGGTCTGATTATGACATTCCCCTGCTGAAGCCCGCAATGTCTTGTTCTTGCTTCTAGAATCCAATACAGAATCTTTTGTTAGGCATTTAAAGGTCTTCACATTCTGATTCAAATATTTACTTTTCCAGGTTTATTGCACATTATTCTCTTTCACACATTTCCAGGCAAATTTCTCTGCTTGCCCTTCCTCATGTATAAAAATTTTATCTCCCATGTCTGTGCTTTGCACAGGCAACAAACAGTTCTACATTTTTAGCAGGTCCTTCCTCTTCCCCTCTGCATCATAGAGATCTGAGCTTTCTTCAATGCTCAGGTTAAGTTCTGCCTTTCTTAAAAAAAAAAACAAAAAAACAAAAAATACAAAAACAGTCCTGTAGCATATAGCACTTGAGGTATATTGATCTCACCTGGCATCAGATATTTACTAGCTGTGTAACCTTGAGCAAGTTGCCTTGTTAACTATTTTGTATTTATTTTGTGTAAATTTCATATATATTTTTTCTTTGCACATGTTTCCATCTTCAATAGAAGATAAGCATCTTAAGATCAGGGATTGTTTTTGTCTTTTATATTTCAGCACCTAGCAAAAAGTCTGCCACATGATAGACACAGAACAAATGTTCATGAAAGTGAATTTGGAGAACATAAAGACATATAGGAAAACATATGAATTTATGAAAGATGAAACAAGTAGGTCCAGGAAAGGAAAAATAGAGAATGGTGACAATAGTAATGAAAAAAAATGAAATAATGCAATGCACTTATATTGACCAAATTGACCCCAAAGAAAATTTATAAAAATGCAACTCTCTACCTTTTTTTGTGGAAGGGAAAGGCACAACTAATGTGGAACACTGTATAAAATAGTGGATTTGGTTGCTAGATTAGTTGGTTAGGCTGAATGTCACTGTTTTCTTTTTTTTTATTATTATTCCTTGTTATGGGGAATGACTTAAGATAGGAAGGTAGGACTAAGGTAGCTAGATGGCACAATGGGTAGAGTACTAATTTCTGGAGCCAGGAAGATCTGAGTTCATATCTGGATTCAGATTCTTACTAGCTGTGTAACTTTGAGCAGGTCACTTAACCTCAGTTTCCTCTTCTATAATATAAGGATAAAAGCAACCACCTTTCAGAATTGTTTTGAGAAACAAAATGGTTAGTGCTTGGAACATAATAGATATTATCTAAATGCCAGCTCTTATCAATAAATCAAACATTTATTCGATACTTATTATTTTGTTGTTATTATATTGGGAAGGATATGAATAAAATGAAAGATATTAATAGAAATTTTAAGGAATGTTTGTTGAATTAAATTAAATAAATAAAAGTTAAGTGAAGATATAACCAAAATCAGGAAAATATAATACATGCTCAAGGATTAGAAGTAGTCCCTATTCAGTATGATTTTTGGATGTCTGAAATAGAATAATAGTATATAATGGTTAAAAAATAGGTCAAGAAAATATTATGGTAGACCTTGATTTTTAAGATAATGAATTTAGACAATTCATTGAGTGAAGAGAAGACTTTAAAGATAGTGAAGCAGAAAAATGACACAATCATGCTTACTTGTCTGCTTTTAAATATTTATAGAACATTCCCTTAATAAGACATTTTAGAGCTTTTTTTTTTCCAGTAATAGAGATTGTATGCTTTGTCCTATAATGTACAAATTCAATTTTCTTCATTTAAAAAAAAAGGAAAAATTGTTTTTATTCAGTCCTGAGGTATCTTTTGCTTCCTCAATAATCTTTTAGAGATGATTGAGACTCAGTAATCAGTCTGGTGACCTAGGATGAAATTCTTGCAGACTTCACATAGATCATAGATTTTGAGCTTGAAGGAGCCTTAGAGTTCATCTAATTCAATTCACTCATTTAATTTATGTTGAAACTAAGGACCCTGATGGTGAAATGATTTGCCCATGTTCACATAGATACTTTTGTGATACCTAGGTTACCTATGTGATACCCAGAATTTGAATGCTTATCTTCTTTATTCCAAGGCTAGAGCTCAAGCCACTATACAGAACTAGTCCTCTGAACATATTGAGTGCAATTACCTTTGTCATTCCATTTATCATTAGTTTCATTTTGTTAATCATTTTCATTTTATCTAGAACTATCTGACCAAAGGAGTTAAAAGAAACCCAATTCTTTTTGCTTCAGATTTTTATCTGAAACAAAGGCTTGGTAAAGCAAAGCTATACCAAAAACATCCAGCTCCAGGATCTAATCAACATTTTATTGCCTCAGCTTATGAACTCATTTAAGTTGGATTTGGATTCTGAGATAAATGCTCAGATTCCTTTTTATTATAAATTTTACATAAAAGTAAGACAAGCAGATCATCATTCATACACAGTCCTAGAATAACAAGTTCTTATGAATCCACCCAACAGGACAAAAAAAAAAAAATATGATAAGTGCATTCTCAAACAATGGCTTTTTGTGAGCTTTATTTCCATTAAGTTTTTAATAATAAAGAGGTCACTTGGTTCAGGACAGAGGAGTATAATAAATGTAGAACATTAAAACAAAATAAAGCATTCATTATTTAACTGTCTCGTATTGAATATCACCATTTATCAAGCTGACCCACAGTAACAAAGTTTGAGAAGCAAGGTAGTACAGGGGATAAGATGCTGGACCTGGAGCCAGGAAGCCCTGGGCTCACATTGTGCCTTAGAGATTTTACCTAGGCAAGTAATTTGACTCCTTTAGCCTTCAGTTTTCTCATCTGTAAAATGGAGAAAATAATGGTACCTGACCCTCCCCACCCCAGATAGTAATAGTAAGTTACTGATACTGATAGTAAGTTTCTGAGATCTGATTTGAACTCATAAAAGTAAGTCTTCCTCACTCCAGGACCCAGTGTATCACCTAACTGCTTATTATTAGGATATAGCAGGCATCAAATCAGACTAGCTCTGAAAGACTAGATGTGTGCTTTTGCAAGACAACATTTTCATTCTACTTTTTAAAATTTACAATATTTATTATTTTTATATTTTAGTGGAATATACATACATACATATATGCATATATATATGAAAATTGAATAGAAGGAAAAAATAGACGAAAAGGGTGTAGCCAGTATTGCCAACATCTCAAAGGCTTACTTTAATAGTAGTTGACATTTATATAGTACCTTAGATTTTGCAAAATGCTTTTTAAATATTATCTCATCTGATCCCCTCAACAGCCTTATCAAGGTGGCAAATACTGTAGTATTACTCTCATTTTATACATGAGAAAATTGAGCTCAGACAGCTTTAAGTGATTTAGACATGATCACATAGCTAGAAATTATGAAAGATGGGATATAAACTCATATCTTCCCTAAACTCAAGTTTAGAAGTCTTTTTACTATATCATACTTTCCTGTGGAAGATATAGATGGTGTCCTTTATATAGAAAGGGAGAAATTTGGTAGAAGGCTAGGATGGATAAAGTTGTTTTCGACATAAGGAGCACGATTTCTCTATTTCTTCTAGAAATATTTCAATACAAGTGAGTAGGAAGGGTGGCTATATTATGGGTGAGCATTTGTTGTTGCTGTTCAGTTATTTCCAACTTTTTGTGACCCCATTTGGAGTTCTTTTGGCAAAGATACTGGAGTAGTTTTCCATTTCTTTCTCCAGCTTATTTTACAGATGAGCAAATTAAGACAAATAAGACTAGGTGACATGCCCAGTATCACATAGCTAGTGTCTGAAGTCAGATTTAATCTCAGGAAGATTAGTATTCCTGATTCCAAGACCAATACTTTATCTAGTGGATCACAGCAGGGCAGGATTGAGGGAGTCAAGGAGCAAAGAAATCAATAGTGGAAGAAAGTGCACATCAAAGTGGCTAACTATAGGGCAAAGACTGGGTGAGGAAAGGAATCAGACAGATGATGGTCACTACACTAGGAGAAGAAGAAAGAATCAAGAAGTTAAAAGTCACAATGAAATAAACAAGAAGAGGAAGAGGAAGAGTTTGGAAAAGGTGTAAGACAGCATTGAATCTGCAATCAAATATCCAAACTCAAATTTCATCTCTGATGCTTACTCCCTGTCAAGTCACTTAAACTCCCTAAGATTCAGTTTCCTAATCTATAAAATGAGATGGTTGAATTAGAGAGCCTCTGAAGTCTCACCATCCCTTCTTCAGCTTTAGATTTCTGGTGTTAACAAGGTCATCAAGGTGAATGTCGAAGACTTTGTGATGTGATAGGAATCAGTGGGGATAAGTTAAGAAAAAACTTTATAAGGCACCAAATTTATGGGTATAAATGGGAGAGTGTCCAATAGGTTGATAGAACGCAATGGGCACCAGAAGAGGGAGGAAGAGTTGAGTGGTATGAGGTGAAGAAGAAGAAGAGGTTGTTAAATAACTAAAGGTCTGGAAATAATAGCAGTGAGGAATGCAATGTCCAAGCCTGGAGTCAGGAAGATCTGAGTTCAAATCCAGCCACAAATAATTATTAGCTGAATGACCCTGCACAGTGGCCCTGTCAGTTAACCTATTTGTCTCAATTTCCTTATCTTTCTTATATAGGGTTAATAATAACACCTACCTTTTAGGGTTGCTATGAAAATCAAAGGACCTAATAAATGTAAAGGACTTAGAACAGTGCCTGGCACATAGTGAGTACTATATAAATGTTGGCCATTATTATTATTATTTTGGGTCATATGAGATGGGAAGTCGAAAATTGGAATAATTTTATTAAAGATATGTTAAAGATACAGACTTCTCAGGGAAAAGCCAGGTTTTTGTTTATTCCATTTTGTTAGAAGGAGTATAAGAAGATGAAATCAAGGATTAAGAGGAAGTTTTAACAAGTAAATAAGAATTCCTAAGACTAAATATCTTTCCAAAAAACAGAGATTTATTATTTGCCTACTATGTGCCAAGCATTGTTGTGAATAAAACAATGAAAAAAGAAAAAAATTCTTTATTATTAAAAAGCTTAAAATATAGTTGAAGGGACATACCTGGAAAGTTAAATAACAATTTTGATTAGCCTGAAATTAATGATAAAGGAATGGAGGGACATACATTATATTAGTTCTGGGCCAATTTTAATCATTGGGAAGACTTCATGAAAGTGATATCAGATGAATAAATGATTTTTAAAAATTCTTTCAGCTGGTTATTTCTAGGTTTTCAGTAGTCAGGCAATAATCATTTATTAAACACCAACTATGTGTCAGCACTGAAGTTACAAAAAAAAGAGGACAGAACTTATTCTCAAGGAATGAAGACAACAAACAACTATGTACAAATAATCAACATAAAGAAAACACTACAAATGAGGTAATTAATTTTATTTATTGGCATGTTTAATTAAGGAATATATTCAATTAACTATTTTATTAATTAAATAATTATAGAGAAAGTACTTGGAAAGATATGAATCTTGGTACTGGTCCCAATCATTACTTAGCCGGCTCATGATGATCCCTTCTAACCATGATTTTTGAAGTAAAATATAGATCATCAAATCCATAGAAATAAACGTCAGGTTTTACTCTAGAAATAAAGTAATCAAGATTTCTGATGGTGAAAATGATTTCACATTAACTTTTAATGTTAACTCTTTATAGACCTATTGCTGAAGGTTAAAAAAAAAAAAAAGCCTAGAAGTCTTATCATTTGGAAACTTTTGAATCCTAACCTCCAGCTAAACAAGACTTAGAAGGCTTCCTGTTATCTCTAGACTAAGGTTAAATATATATTTCTCAACCAGCAATTAAAGACTTCCATCTAACTGACTCTTTCATATCCTTCTAGTCTTATATGACCTCACTCTACATACTCTTTTCCAACTAAATCCGCTTATTTGTTGTTACATCTTTTGCTAATGTTCATTTTATTTATACAAGCTTGTCCCAAGTTCTTTGCATTCTAAACCTTTTCAACTCCTTAATTTCACTTAAAACAGTTTAGATTACTTTTCCTCTATTAAATCTCTCCTGATTTGATAGTGTTTTTATTCTATTAAAATTATTTGTGTAAAAAAATGGAATGTTCAGTTCCCAATTGACTTGAGACAGGCATCATATGTTTACTTAGATGAACCACTAGCATCATAAATCTCTATTTCTAGGATGAAACACAAAAATAGATGAGCAATTAAGAGACCTTATTAATTTTAGTGACTCAAAATATGGACACACCAGAGTTCAAGATAGCATTATCTGACCTACTACAGCTGCTGTTATGATTAAAATTAGACCTTTTCCTCTCTCAGAAAAAGTGAATTCCTGACTTCCCTTCCAATATGAGAGGATTTGTGGCTATGACTATGATTAACTCTTGGGATGATAATAAAACATTTTGGAGTAATAATAGTCTGGTTACTTAAAAAAAATCTTTGTGGTGATTTTTTAAAATGCCAAGTGTTCAATGCTTTCTTTATGTTTCTTTGAGTTTTTATAAATTGACTGGCATTACTTTGATCACAGAAAACTTTATAGCTTTGAAGTGTATTGATAGAACCCATAAAAGCTTATTCCAAGTAGTTGGGTATCTAGGAGAAGGATATATACTAGGGTACTAGCTATAGTTGATAAGCTAGGGTTATTGGAATCAATTAAGTGCCAAGGTTTACTAGGTGTATGTCTCATTCAAGTTTAACCACCAGACAGTACTGATAGTCTCTAACCTGATTCCACTGAATGGGAAAGATCAAGGGTTGGAGTTCTGTGCTCTCCCCCTAGCAGTTATGGTGTCTTATGTTGTGGAGAAGAATTTCTGGAGCAGTGCCAATCTTACTATGGATCTTAGAGAATGGTCCCCTTTTAACCTTCTCTCTGGATGGCTGCACTAACTCACTGTTCTAGAAAATGTGCTTATGGATTTCACTAGCAAAAATCAGCTCTGACTTCCTTCCCATCCTTACCAATTACTAAAAGACTATTGTTTATTTGCAGCTGATAAGCACCAGTTATTTATTCTCTCTGTCCCTGTCTCTGTCTCTGTCTCTGTCTGTCTCTGTCTTTCTTTCTCTCTCTCTCTGTCTCTGTCTCTCTCTGTCTCTGTCTCTGTCTCTCTCTCTGTCTCTCTCTCTCTCTCTCTCTCTCTCTCACACACACACACACACACACACACACACACACACACACCCTACTTAAGGCCAGAGAACTGCACTATCCTTTTTTGTTTTTTGTTTTGCCCCTCCCAATCTTGCTAGGGGTCTTCAGATTAAACCCTCCTGAATTCCAGATGAGCAAAGGAAGACTGCTTATTTGGAGTTACAATTTAGAAATTGATAACTAATCCCATATTTAATCACCTGAGATCATAAGATCATATATTTGGAATTGGAAGGGACATGATAAATCATTTGGTGTTTAATAGCTTCATTCCAGAGATGGAGAAACTGAGTCACAGAAAGATTTATTGGATTTCTGAAGAATATAAAGATAACTTCTAGGTGGCAAAACAGGGACTTGAACGTAGATCTGCATGAAAATTCAACATTCTTTCCACTATACTATGCTAACTTCCTCTCAGGTTCTTCAGCTTCAAATTCTATCTGCTCCCCTAATACCAAGTCTAAGTGATATCTTTAAAGTTTCACCTTATATGTTAGCCTACCCTTTGATCAGGTGGGTATAAACATTTAAGGTCATGAGCTTTATTTAAGCAGCTCAATGTCACAATTGATACAGTTCTGGATCTGGAGTTAGGAAAACCTGAATTCTAAATCCATTTTCTGGTTGTTGGTACAGTTATCTCTTTCACATCATTGGAGTTAGAGGCACACAATATGGAAAATCCATGTTAAATTTTTTGGCTCTCCCTTTGTAACAGAAAAAATTTGAATTATTGCAATATTAAAATATAAAATATATTGATATTATGCAACACTATATATACATACATATACCTGTATTTCTAAAACTTTTTCCATGTCATCTGCTGGCCTTTTGTTTGCCATCTTGCAAGCTGATGCAAAACTACTTAAAATTCACATTCAATTTTTTATGTCAATTCACAATATATTGAAACCATGATGGAGAAAAATATGACTGTAGTTGTGTGATTCTTTGTAAAGGCACTTAACTTCTACTGTCCTTGGTTTCCTAATTGATAAAATGGGGATAATAACAGTACATACCTCCTGGGGTTCTGGTGACAATGACATTCACAGCACACTTTATGAACCTTAGAGAACAATACAAATACTAACCATTATCATCATCATCATTAGTTGTAGGTTTTTTTTTTTTTTTTTTTTTTTTTTGTCTCCTGAGAATTTCGGAAGATCTCTGTGGCTATTCTTTTCTAGTCTTGTTGTATATTATCTCCCTTTTCTTCATTCTGATATCAAGTCAAATTGTCCTTATTTCTCATACAATATATCATCCATCACCATATTTTTACATTGGCTGGCCCTATTCCCTGAACAGTATTCTTTTCTAACCTATATAATTTCTCCCACCCTTTCTTGAAGACACAGCTCAAATATCATCTTTACATTGAAGCCTTTCCCAATCTCTTTAATTACTCTCTCTCAAACTTTTTTACTTTATCTATTTTTTATTTGTTTTGATTTATTTTGTGTATACTCATACATATTCTTGTTATTTCTCCCATTAGAAGGTAAGTTCTTTGCAGTAATGGGTTGTTTCATTCTTTTTATCTGCCTCTCCAAAATATTGCACAGTATTTAGCACACAGTAGATATTTAATAAATATGTTTTTGATTGATTTTACCTATCCTGGTATCCAGTTTGGTGAATGTCCAAAGGCAGTTTTCTCACTGCTCATTCTGACATCTGGACTGATCCTCATCCCGGAGCATCTACAAGTAGGATCTGAATGTCTTTATTGTCTGTCCCTTACCCTATTCTCTGCTTCTTACTTCTTCCTGGATTCATTTTTGTTAAACATATTTCTTTTATTCATCTCTAGTTCATTTAAAAAGTCCTTGTCCCGTTCATTATTATCTTCCTTTGATGATTCATAATGGTTTATATGTAAAGGGGTGGAAAAGCTACCATAATGTCAGAGACCAAAGGAACTTCTGGGACTTTCTAATCAAACCTAAATTTGAATATGAATCCCTACTCCCAAAAGGAGAGGGTAATTCAACCTTTCCAGAGGGAAAACTCATTTTCTCTGGAGGTACTACAATCCATTTTTGAGATTAACCTAATTGTTAGGAAGTTTTCCTTATCTGATAATTAAATGTTTCTTTCTGTAACCATAATCAAATTTGTTTGGAAGGCAGTGTAGTGTGATAGAACACAAAACATGGAATCAAGAAGGCTTGGATTTAAATACTCCCTCTGATTCTTAGAGGCATGAGTGAATTATTTGAAATGAGAAGTAATTTTGGCAAGGTTTCATATGGTTAAAGGCAGAGTTGCATAGTGGAGAGAGAATTGACTTTCAATTAGAAAGACCAGGGAATCCTCTAACTCTCCTCTAACATTTGCTAACTATGTGACTTTGGCAAGCCACTTAACCTCTTAGTGCCTTAGAGAACTCAACAAGACCAAAAATCACAAAGATGCTGACCTTCAGTGGCAGAGAAAATTTCCCCATCCAGAAGTTTCTATAATTAAAAAGAAAAAAATGATAGATCCAGTCCCCCTCTCTAGCATTTCAAATTGTGCAGTAATGGTCATGAATGTATGCTTGAATGTCAATTTTAAGTTGATTTAGAAAAACTGATCCTGATCACATTAAATTAATTGAGGTGACCTTCTTATCTTTAGTTAGTTCTCTGTCAGATGAGAGCTGGACTTTGTGCCATACACATGTGATTCATTGCTTTTTTTAGTTGTGTTTTTAATTCTGTGGTTTTTAAGTGTGGCTATTACTCCCAGGAAATATGCAAAAGTTGTAGTACTTTAAAAGCACACTTCAATGACTCTTAGTGATATTGCAACAGCAGTTGGTGTGGGAAAAGGCAAATATTTTGAGGACATTCAAGCCTATAATGAAATATTTGCACTGCAGAGCAACATAATTAATCTTCATAAAACAAAAATCTTCAGAGTAGACTGGTAGAAAGAAAGATTGTTTTAGATTCCTCTGCAGATTTCCCAATTCCAAAGCCAATGCTGCTTCTCAGCTTCAAGAATTACATCTTGCAACCCTTTCCAATTAATGTCTTTTAACTAATAATTAGTTTTAGACATTCAAAAGAGTGGTAAAAGATATTAATAACTCTTAGAACTACTGGGTTTCTCGGTGAGGGATAAATCTATTCACTTGACTCCTAAAGCATAACAACCAAAGATTTTTGTCTCTCCAGGTGTCAAAGTTATTATAGAACTTACATCCTTCAGGTTTTTCCTTAGCTGCCTGAAACTGATCTTACCTGTCTCTAAGACAAGAGCTCTCTTCTAATTTGATTATACCTATTCAGAGCTAAAGGACCACCCATGAACTTCTAGAGAGACCCCAATCAAACTCTCAAATCGAGTTCATGTGTTTGTTTGATGATAAAGGGTTTATTATACAAACAATGTCAATTGCTGATTGTAAAGAGGAAATGCTCTTCAATATACTTTTTTTCTTCCGTATCTTTCTATCTCCTTGATTCACTCCTTCAGAACTTTGGTACTGCAGCAACTGACAGTATTGATCTTATTTTTTTTCCCCTATCTATGACAAAACTCCAGATGTACTACATAATAGGACTACAAAGAGTCTGGTTGCTCTTCTCAGTCCTAACAAACCTTACCTCAAAGTGCTTTTCTAATCATAAAAAAGAGGAATTATTATTCTTTCCCTAATTTGCAAATCCTTCCAGTTCAGCCTGAATTAATCTTTAATCAATCTGCTTAACCCTTCTCTCTCTGGGGAGTTCAGAAGCTGCTTCTTGTCTTGTTTTATATCTGCCAAATTTAGCTCAATATCTTGTACATAGTAAACAATAAATGCTTGCTGAATGAAAGAAATGCTTGCTTCCCCACCACTACCACTTTGCTAGAATCCCAAAGGAAAGAAAGTACTAAATTTGCATCCAAAAAAAAAAAAAGACTGGTTTCTCTTCAAATCTTCTTCATTTGAGTATTTAGCTTCACCTGACTATATGGTCAAATGATTTCAACATAATTCCTTCTCATTGGGTACCCTGGGAACCAGTCAGAAATTTCTGTTATCCCAGCCAAGTACTTGAATACATTTTCTGCTCTACTGGAGATTTTTATAGACCAGAAAATCAAGAATTTCTCTGATATCCTGACAAAACGTACATTAATTAATTATGCCACTTGCTAGCTTTTGACTTTTGACAAGTCACTTAATCTCTCACTTTAGGATAAGTTATTTAGTCAATAAAGATTTATTGAACGTCTACCATGTGCCAGGCTCTGTGCTAAGCAGTGGGCATACAAAGAAAGATAGTCCCAGCTTTCAAGGAGCTCACAATTTAATGAGGATAATATGAAAACAATTCTATATAAACAAGGTATATGCAGCATAAAGTGGATCATTAATAGAGGGAAGACATTAGCATTAAGGAGGATTGGGAAAGATTTTTCCTGAAAGATGAAGTTTCAGGCAGGGGGGGCAACCAGTGAAAGTGTCTAGAGTCTAGACTGCTTGAAAAACAGCAAGTAGGATTATAGAGTATATAGGAGGAAGGGAGCAGGAATGAGGTATAAAATATTGGAAAGATGGAGGAAAAATTCCTTATCTGTTCTCAATTTAGCATGATATTTAAAACACATTAATCTCAGAGTAGGAAATAAATGACAATTGCTAAATTATGTGTACAGTTTGTCAGAACTAAATATACATCTATGTTGTACACACATATGTATAAACAAACTTGTATACACATACACATATATGTGTGTATGTGTGTGTGTTTGTGTGTATCATGGGAATGTTTGCTTGTGAGATTTTTTTCCTATTTACCATCAAAGCTTTGGTCTCTGAGAATCTTGCCAAGTGAGAGGCTATACTTGTATCTTCCAGGAACTTCCTTTTTTCATTACATCTTTAATCAAATATAGAATCCTTGGTTTGGGCACATAAAGCTCTTCACAACTTGCTTTTTTTTTCCCTTCCAGTTTTCTCAATTTTTTTTCCTCTTTATATACTCTATGATCCATTCATACTGGACAATTCTTCATTCTATCTGCTGCTTTTGTGCCTTGAATGTTTTTTCTTTTAACTTGCTTCCCCACCACCACCTCTTTGCTAGAATCCCAAAGGAAAGAAAATACTAGATTGAACTGATTGAAGCCTGGAGTCTCATGTTTTACCCATGGCCCCTGGAAAGGAGTGATCAGACTGAGGACTTTGCCAAATACATACTGCGTAACTTAGCCTTGTGTTGGGTTAGTCAAATTTCCCTAGCTAACCTTCAAAAGTACTGGGTAGAGCCATATACTTTTTCTTCCTTAATTTTTCAACCCTCGTGTATTTTCAAGAAAATTTGATCCATATGTTTCTAATTCATTTACTTGAAATCATCAAATGTTGTTTTGTAAGAGCTAGTCTCTGCCCAAGAAGCTTCTAAGTTTCTTAAGAAAGCCTTTAAATTAGATGTGGGAAATAAAGCAAGCAATGACCCATAGCCAACTCTAAATTTCCTGACCCCTCTGAGAAGACCGAAATCTATTTTTATACTTGGTGGGGAATTTTGATAAGTCACACACACACACACACACACACACACACACACACACACAACTCCTTCACCTCCAGGGACATGATTATTTAATCCACCTTCAATTCCTCTAACTTTCCAAAGTAATGAGAGATTGCAGTCTCTTTGAACTCACAGGTCAAAAGATAGCATATTCGATAAGCATTGTGGTCTACATTTTTTAGTCTTTTCCTTAGGTGAGTGAGGAATACTTACGTCTTTCATCTCAGTTATATATTCATTGACATGGTCCAGATACAAAGTTCAGAACATTGTGGCCACTACACATGTGGCCATTATTTCCATTCACCTGATTATTAGGTCTATCCATATAAATCTGATAGTGCTCACAGATTCCTTCCCTTATCTTTGAATTTCCTAAGCTGGTGTCTCCTCACCCAAATAAAGTCTTTTGTGTTGATGACATTATGATTCAAGCTTATGCATAGTCTTCAGATAATTTTCCCCAATGTAATTCAGATAATTTTCCCCAATAAGCAAGGAATGCTTACTAAGCATACTAAGAGGATGAGGGGGGCAATCAATCAATCAATTAATGAGTATTTTTTTATGAAATGATTTTGTCTGGCACTATGCTAGGCACTTAGGATTTAATACTAAAAAAGAAATAATCCCTTCTTTCAAGGAGTTCATTATTTTTTTTTCAACATTGACCTTTGCATAACCTTGTGTTTCAGATTTTCCCCTCCTTCTTCCCCCACCCCCTCCCCTAGATGGCAAGCAATCCAATATATGCTATACATGTTAAAATATATATTAAATCCAGTATGTGTAAACATATTTATATAATTTTCTTGTTGCACAAGAAAAATCAGATCAAAAAAGAAAGAAAATGAATAAGAAAACAAAATGCAAGTGAACAACAGTAGAAAGAGTGAGAATGTTATGTTGTGATCCACATTCAGTTCCCTCAGTCCTCTCTCTGGGTGTAGTTGGCTGTCTTCATCACAAGTTCATTGAAACAGGCATCAATCATCTCATTGTTGTAGAGAGTCATGTTCATCAGAATTGATTTTCATATAACATTGATGTTGCTGTGTATAATGATCTCCTGGATCTGCTTATATCACTCTACATCAGTTCATGTAATTCTCTCCAGGTCTCTCTAAAATCATCCTCCTGATTGTTTCTTATAGAACAATAATATTCCATACCATTAATATACCATAACTTATTCAGCTATTCTCCAATTGATGGGTATCCACTCAGTTTCCAGTTTCTTGCCACTATGAAAAGGACTGCCACAAACATTTTTGCACATGTGGGTCCCTTTTCACAAGGAATTTATTGTAAAAATAAAATACAAATATTTAAGTTTGTATAATACATATAAAAGAAAAATATAAGGTAATGGAGGGACCTGCAACTAGTGAAAACATGAAAGAAATGATACATGAATTGATTATTGAAAAAGACAAAGATTATAGTCTTAAAATTTAAATTTTTTTCAATAATCAAGCAGTTATTTTTTTCTCTTGTAAACAATAAGTACAGCAAAATAAAAATATTGGCCAAATCCAAGTATGTATCTTGTTCTGCATATTTAGTTCAACACTTCTCTGACAAGGAATGGGTAGCATGCTTCATCACCAGTGTCTGGAATCATGGTTGATGTTTGCATTAGTTAGAACTCTACGTTTTTCAAAATTATTATTATTATTTTTACCATTTTATAATTTGTATAAAATGTTTTTTGGGTTCTGCTCATTTCACTCTGTATCAGTTTCCCCAGGTTTCTCTCAAATCATCTCGTTTATCATTTCTTACAGCACATAGTATTCTTTTACAGTCATAAGCCATAATTTGTTTATCCATTTCCCAAATGATGGCTATCTGCTCAGTTTCCAGTTATTAGTTATATAAAAGAGGTGATACAAATATTTTTGTACTTATTAACAAATCCAATCAGCAAGCATTTATTAAGTGTTTACTTGCTATGTGCTAGACACGGTGCCAAGTTCTAAGACTACAAAAGTTTAAAAAAAATCACTGTTTTCATGGAACTCCTGGTTTAAAGGGTCCATTTTTGGTTTATTTACTTTCTTTGAAATATCAGCCTAGTAGTAGAATTGCTATATCAAAGGATATGTACAGTTTTGTAACTTTGGGGATATAATTCCAGATAAGTCCAAAATGGCTTTATCTGAACTGTGTTCCTTCTTCATCTTTAGATTCTTTTAGAATTCCAAGTCTCTTCAAATGGCAATTAATTCTTATTTGAAAAAGACAGGAAAAGAAGGAATTCTATCAAATTCCTTCTATGATACAAATATTAAACTGAAACCTAAGCCAGAGAAACCAAAAACAGAGAAAGAAAGCTATAAACCAATATTTATAATGAATATTAATGCACAAATTTGTAATAGAATCTTAGCTCCCCAAAAGCCATAGAAACACATTGTGATGATTACACATGATTACAAGATTGGACTTATACAAGGACTGCAAAATTGATTCAATATTAGAAAAAGTCTAAACATAACAATAATAAAAAATTTGTAATTATATTTGTGATTATACCAATACACACAGAAAAAGCTTTTAACAAACTGCAATACAAAGATTCCTGTTCAAAGATATAAGAATGAAGAGATCTTTCCCTAATATAAGTAGAATTGATCTAAAACAAATTATATATTCTAAAGAAAAATTAAAGTTTTTCCTAGCAGTATTAGGCATAAAACAAGACCATTCATTATCACTACTAGTATTCAATGATAAAAATGTTATGACAGTAATATGACAGCAAAGAAATTGGAATAAGCATGGGAAAAGAAACCAAATTACTGTTTTTTTGTACATGATAGTATATTCAGAGAATTCTAGAGAGTAAACTAAAAATCAATTGAAACAATAACTTCAGCAAAGTTGAAGGATATAAAACAAATCCACATAAATAACAAGCATTTCTGTATATTATCAACAAGACCCAACAGGAAGAAAAAGAGAGAAATTCCATTTAAAACAGCTACAGCCCATACAAAATAGTTGGGAGTCTTTCTACCAAGATAAACAGGAACTATATTGAAAACAATTACAAATTGTTACTTGAAATAAAGAGAGACCTAAATAATTGGAGAAATATTATTTTCTCATGGAAAGACTGAGCTAATATCATAAAAATAATATTATGCAAATTAACTTAGTGTTATGCTAAACTATAAAAAGATTACTTTATTGAGTTAGAAACAATAATAATAAATAATTCATTTGAAGAAATAGAGAGGAATAGAAGATCAAGAATCTCAAGAGAAAGACTAGATCTTAGCAATCCCAAATGTTAAACTATCCAAAAAATATTAATCACTGGAATAATCTGGCATTGATTAAAAACAGAGTTCTGTGATTCCATGGACTGTAATGTGATCAGCATAATATCATCACGAAATAAAAGCATCTGGAAGACTTCATCATAAATACATAAATAAAGCAC
This sequence comes from Myrmecobius fasciatus, assembly GCA_023553655.1. Taxonomy (NCBI): domain Eukaryota; kingdom Metazoa; phylum Chordata; class Mammalia; order Dasyuromorphia; family Myrmecobiidae; genus Myrmecobius; species Myrmecobius fasciatus. The sequence goes on along the minus strand of JAJPUD010002480.1, from coordinate 205,857 downwards.
TCATTAAGCAATCACAACTTCAGGCACTGTGTCAAGTGGGGAGAAGTTATATATTGGCAAACAAGACAATTCCTACCTTCAAGGAGCTTATATTCTAATGTGGGAAAACATAAAGGGAAATTAGGAAAAGGAAGAGGGAAGAGTAACTAGAAAGAGATATGGAGATCTGGCAAAAGCTTACCTATAGAAGTCTGTAGTGGTTCCAAGGTACAGAAACCAGAATGCATTTAACTTGTCCATCTGGACTTTACATTAGATCTCATCCATGACATTAGCACATATATTCCCATGTTTTATGCCTCCTCTCATGTTATTATCAGAAGGTCATCAAACACGATTATTTTGTTTCTTACATCTTCAAAGGGATCTTAGATGATCTTGACATACAGAAGGGAGGCATATTATTGTAAAAGAGCCAGTATTGTAAAAAAGCAGTATTTTGTTCTACTGTGTCAACTGATTTTACATAGTTAACAAATGAGCAGGATGTGATCTTATAATTTCTTCACCTTTCAGTCAATTTATGAGATATTAAAGATGTGGCCAATCATTGAAAATTGTTTGAGAAAGCCTGTTTCTTCTCAACTAATGCCTTCATTGAAAGATGTTTTTCTCATTCTTAGTATCATTTCTATTTCATTAAGCACTTCAGTATTTGTGATTTAGTGATACACATACACACACACACACACACACACACACACACACACATATATATATATGTATTATGGTTTTCACATCTTTTATGAAAAAAAGTTTGTTATGCTCATTTTTGCAAATCTTCTCCTCTTTACTTCTTTTTGTATTCTTCTATTTTCATCCTTCAATGACCTTGAGATGCCTGGTAAGAGAGTACCACTATTTATCAAGTTTCCTCTATCACTTGACCATGGATTATACTAGTTTTCCCCTGAAAAGTGACAATCCTGTGCTCAAGATTTGAGTGATCCATGAGACTAAAGTTCAAACTATGTCTCTCTTGGTGTATCCTTTTATCTCTTCTTGGTGGCCTTTATCCATATTGATATGACTTTCTAATCACTCTTGTGCATAAAAAGGGTTCACTTACATGAGATTAGGATACTTTAGATTTGGCGGCTGTTCCAAGATCATGAGTCACCATGCACTTTATTACCACACATATGTCCACATAGAAATAATACACTACAGTTATATGGAAATGAGGAGGGCTGTGTCTATCCAAGCTAAATGTTAGACTATCCTTGTTAAATATCTTTTCTATGCTATGGTGAAACAGAAAGAAAAACAAAACTTCCTTTTTTTAAAGTTGTTAAATGATCTGCAAGTGCCTCATTTGTGCTGACACCAAACCTGCATTAATAGGGTACTGGCCTGAGCTGGGTCAGCCCATAACACATGGCAAAGCAGCACCACAAGTACATAAGCAGCCTTCCAAAATCAAAATGATATATTTCCTTTATGCTCACCCTCTGAATGAACTCTGCTGCAACTAAATCACCGATCTGATAGTCTTTGAGCTAGGGCAAGCACAAGCAGCTTGACTCATGAAGTTCTGTGATGAATAGACTTTTTGTCATGAAAATCTTGTCTCACAGTTGCTGTTTTACCTAATCACTGTTGTTGCATCTCATTGTTGATTCTTCCTCTAATCACAACTATATGTGTGAGTAAGGCTCAGCCTCACTGCCTTGAGCCTCCTAGAAAAGACCCCAGCACATGTATCTAGTTTCCTTCCTCCAAAGGAATATAGAGAGCTTTTGCCTACAGCCTCTGTGAGCTCTTTGGTTTTATTTTATTTTTCAGAGTTAACCATTAGGGCTTTGCTGCTGTGAGCTCTGAAATTTTTTCAGAGTTAACAGAATTTATGTAACCTCTATGACTCTTTGGTCATGGATTTTCAAAATTTATACTCCATAGGTATTGTGTTAATTACTAGGGATACAAAGGAAAGCATAAGTAATTCCTGCTCTCATGTTACTCAGAATCTAATGAGATTTGAGGGAATGAGACAGCATGTTATATACAACAATTATATGCAATTAAGATGTGAAAAGCTTCTCATAGAAGGTGGGATTTTAGCTGACATTTGCAGAAAGCCAGGGAAGTTAGGAGGTAGAAGTGAGGAGAGAGAATTCTGGACTTTGGTGACAGCTGATGAAAATGTCAAATGTGAGGGGATGGAGCATTTTGTGCAAGAAAAAGCAAACAGACCATTGGACCCCAGAGTAGATGGAAGGGAATAAGAAGTCTGGAAAGGTAGGAAGGGACTAGATTATGAAATGCTTTAAAAGTCAAATAGAAGGTTATATTTTTCATTATGGAGGGAATAGGGAAACCACTAGAGATTTGATATATGATATGGTCTGATCTGTCTTCAGGAAGATCACTTTGATGGCTAAGTGGACTAGGGAGTAGGGAGCATATAAGCAGGAAGGTCATCCCAAAGTCTTCTGTGATAGTCTAAGTGTGAGGTGATAGATGAGTACGTGAAACAGGGTTGTAGCAGCATCAGAGGAGAAAAGGGGTATATGTAAGGTAGAAATGCCAGGACTTGACAACTGATTGGATATGAGAGGTAAGAGAATCAAGAATGGCATCTAGGTTGTGATTCTGGTTGACTGGGAAGAGAGTGGCACCCTTAATAGTAAAAGGGAAGCCTGGAAGAAAGGAGGGTTTAAAGGCAAGGATGAGCTCAATTTGAGATAAATTGAGTTTATGATGTCTATAGCATATTCAATTTGAGGTTTCCCCTAGAAAAATGAGAAGGTAAGACTGGAGGTCAGCAGGGAAGTTATATATATATATATATGTATATGTATATATGTATAATATGTGTATACATACATACATACATACATACACACATATATATATACACACACATATTTGAAAATCACCAGCATGAAGATGATAATGAAATCCAGAGGAGCTGACAGAATCATCCATTGAAATTGTGTAAAAGCAGAAGAGGAGATCTAACACAGAGGCTGTGGAACATTCATTGTTAGTGGGAATGACATGGATGAAGATCCAGCAAAGGAGATTGAAAAGCAGCAATAAAGGAGGTAGAAAGAAAACTAGGAGAGAATCACTGAGAGAGATGGGGCAGCTAGGTGGTGCAGTGGATAGAGCACCAGCCCTGAAGTCAGGAGGACCTGAGTTCAAATCTGGCCTCAGACACTTAACATTCCCCAGCTGTGTGACCCTGGGCAAGTCACTTAACCCCATTTGCCTCAGCAAAAAGCAAAAAACAAAAAACAAACAAAAAAAAGAGAATCACTGAGAGGATATTCTGCGGTATCAGAGGCTATGGAGAGGTTGAGTAGGATATGAATCTGTGAAATCATAGGACTGAAACAAACACATGCACATATGTATACATATAAAGCACAAATATATGTATACAAATGCACATATGTGTATCTTTCTCTATATGTTAACAGATTTTTACCATTTATCATTTTTGATACATATCCCAAGAGAAATGTCAATAACGAAGTACACCAGGTTTGTCTGGAGACAATATAGTTAAGAATTGTTTGAGATTTCTTTTATAAGTCAACATAGAGGGGCAGCTAGATGGTGCAGTGGATAGAGCCCCAGCCCTAAAGTCAAAAGATCTGAGTTCACATCTGGTCTCAGACACTTAACAATGCCTAGCTGTGTGACCCTGGGCAAGTCACTTAAACCCAATTGTCTCAGGAAAAAAAAAGTCAACATAGAAGATATGAGCAGTCTACCACTCCATTTTTTTTAATGTTAAAAATAAGCTAAAACCTAGCATTTAAATGGTTGATGGGAAAAATTACATTTGTAATCCTTGTCATATAGAACCTGATTATCTCTACAAGCTGGACCTTCATTCTGGTATACTACCTCTTTTGTTTGTGTAGCTACCTTAAATATATTGTCTGTAGTATCTCACTCTTTCTTGATAGGTTATGTCAACATGAAAATTCTGAAAGTGATGTCAATGAAACATGAAATTAATTTTGTATGGCTTACTAGTTTTGCCAAAACAGCAGTCATGTCTTAAAAGTGGTTACTAAAAATTCAGCTGTGTTCTGTTGATGGAAAGTTTAATTTTTCTCCTAGGATTTAGGTTTTTTTGTTGTGACCTCCTCATACTACTGAAAGATATCAAAAGCCCACATGCTTTCATGGCATTTTGTACCCAAGAGATTGACTAGGCTATTCCCACTTGGTAGCATATAGTAAATCTAACCATTTATCTGCTTGCCTATGCTGCATAAATAGCAATTTAATGTTTTTTTATGGAGAGAGAAAGATATAGTAATAAATCAATAGAGAAGAGGGAAGGGGGAGATTAAAAGAATGCTCCTTGAGAATTGGGGGTAGCCTGGGCAGGAGGAATCTTAGCCCACACCAACATTACAAATTCTGAAGTTTCCTGAAATAGTCATATTCTTTGAGGTCCAAATCAGTTTTATATTCAATGTCAGAAGAAAGAGAGTGAGAGAGGGGGAGAGAAAATGGAAGAGAGTGGGGAGGAGGGAGAGAGGGAGAGAAGGGGAGAGACAGAGACAGAGAGAGACAGAGACAGGGAAAGAGAGACACAGAGAGAGAGAGAGAAGGAGAGGAAAGATAGGCAAAGACCGAGACAGAGATAGACATAGATACAAAGACAGAGACAGAGATAGAGGGAATGAGAGACAGACACAGAGACAGACAGACAGACAGACAGAGACAAGAGAGACAAGCGGAGACAGATAGATGGAGGGAAGGGAAAAGAAAAATAAGAAAGGAAGGGAAGAGAAGGAAAAAGGAGAGACCTCTTTTAGCTTTTTACTTTGTTACTCTTGAAAGTGATTAAGGGAGAAGAAGTAATTTCTAAGGGAAGAAGATCAGCTGTCAGGAAAACAAGGTTCAGGTCCCTGTACTGATCCTAACTCTAGATCACTACTGGATAAGGTCGAGCTTTAATCATCTCTGAGTTCTCATCCCTCTTGATCTGGTATCTCCTTTCCTCTCCCACTCCCTGCATCCCACTATCAGAGAATGATTTTTATATTATTTGATGTAGGCAATTTGTCAGGGCAGCTAGATGGCACAATGGATAGAGTACTAGCTCTAAAATCAAGAGGAGCTGAATTCAAAACTAGCCTCAACACTTAACACTTACTAGCTTGTGTGACCCTGGGCAAGTCTCTTAACCCCAAATGCTTCACAAAAACAAACAAAATTTGTGGTATTGATATCAAGTACAAAAAAATTCCTCCTGATAACAACTGAAATTTTCATAGTATCTTACAGTTTACAAAATGTCTTTCTCCCACAAGCCTTTGAAATATGTAGTAAAAATGTCTATCCCTATTGTCATTTGAGGAAACTGAGAGGGAAAATGCATGATTTGCTCAAGCTAACAGGTTCTAGAGTCCAGAATCCGGGTCTTTTGCCTCTTACCATACCCACAATTCCCTTGGCTAGAGATTTTCTCTCTAACCTAAACTATACCTCATTGTTAGCAGCACATAATGAATAATACATCACCCCTTCTAAATTTTAACCAAAAGGACTATAATATGCAGGAATTACCCCTGCCACCATAGTTTAGTAACAGATTTGGAGGCCAAACCTGACACACTCACACTAAGACCATTTTCCTTTTCACTTTCATGTAAGACCAGTACTACAAAGAATCATGATCACAAATGGACTCAAACTGCCACATTCCCTACTTGCCACATTGATACCAAAAATTATGCTTCAAAGATTCATATAATCATTGAGGGGGAAGTGCTTCTGTCAACACAGATCACAACCCCTCTATACCTTGGTCAATGAGCTTTGAGAATTTCTGTGATCTGAACATTCACCATCTCACATACTAAAAACCAGTGAGGAGTCACTCCAAATTTAGCTCGTTATCAAACATTAAGTACCTGTATCACTACTTGCTGGATTATTGAAATAGTTTTTCTCTCCACTTTTTGGGAGCCATTTGGGGTTAAGTGATTTGCCAGGTGTCATATAGCTAGTAAGAGGCTGGATTTGAACTCAGGACCTCCTGACTTAAAGCCAGGTTTTCTATCCACTGTGCCATCTAGCTGCCCCTGCAATAGTTTTCTAATAGGTCTTACTGGTCTCCTTGTTTGGCAGTGAAGACACTAACTAGTCTGGACTCAGAAAGAATTGAAAATTCTGCCTCAGATGTGTGATCCTGGGCAAGTCATTTAATCTTTATCTCAGTTTCCTAATCTGTAAAATGGGAACAACAATAACAGCTATATTCCAGGGTTGCTGTGAGGAATGAATGAGATAATATTTGTAAAGCATTTAGCACAGAGCCTGACACATAGCAAGTACTACATAAATGTTAGCCATTATATTATTGTTAATATTGTTGCTGTTACATCCTCACATCATGAGTAGTTTCAAATTTCTCACTGGGCAGCTGGTGGAGCAGTGGATAGAGCATGAATCTGTTTTTAACTTTGTTTCAGTTTTCTCAAATGTAAAACAGTAATATTAAGAGTACCTAGCTTAAGGGGTTATTGTAAAGATCAAATGAGATGATACTGTAGAAAGTGCTTAGCACAGTGTCTGCTACATAGGAGATGCCATATCAATGCTTTCCCATGCCCTACCCCTCCCAGATGCTCACACACACACACACACACACACGCACATGCACACACACATACACACAAAACATACACAGACACACACACACTAATTTATCCTCCATGTACTTGCCAAAGTAATTTTCCTAAAGCATAGTTCTGACCATACCACTTTCATCTCCCCTGCCAGCTCCTGCCAATAAACTGCACTGGTACCCCATTACATCTGTAATCAAATATAGAATCTTTGGTTTGGGCACATAAAGCTCTTCATAACTGGCTTTTTTCTTCTCTTCCAGTTTTCTCCAATTCTCTTCCTCTTCATATACTCTTATGATCTATCCTTGCTGGACAATTCTTTTTGTTTGCTGTCTTTGTACCTTCAATGCTTTCTCTTTTCACTTTTTCCTTTAAGAACCCTCTCTTTTCTTCAACAAATGCCTCAAATGTCATCCTTTTATTCTCATCTTTCCTCTCCCTTTTCTAAGGTTACTTTCAGTCACTCTACATGTATCTTACATATACCTACTTATGCTTTCTCCTCTATTAGAAGATAAGCTTCTTGCGAGCAGAGATTGTTTTTGTCTTTTTTTTGGGGGGGGGAGTGATATATATGCGAGAGAAAGCTGTCTATGTGTTTATATACATACATTCATATATACAGACATAGTTTGTCTTACAAAGGTATGATCTAAGTTCTATCCCATCTACAAAAATAGAAGAAGGCTAGGTCTAATCACCAGCAGTTTACCTGGAAAGACTGGCTGGCAGATTCCAAGATCTTCAAGACTGGATGTTCTTTCCTAAAGTCTCTAAGAAGGCTATTGATCTAGACTAATAATTATCTGTCATGCTTCAAATACTTAGGTTCAGAATAAAAGCCACTTCCTTGATTGTTTTTAAGGGGAAGGGTAGTATTGAGTTTTTAATCACCACTTAACCCCTTTTCACCAAAAGCTGGTTACCCAAAATATCATCACAAGGCAACAGTGAAAAAATCCATTTTTTCAAGCAAAATACCAAACAGAAATTGGGGGAGAAATTACAGATTAGAATGTGCCATACTACTATATATTAGTATACAACTATAGATTAGAATACACAAGTGTAACAAGTTCTTTAGCTAGGAATGAAATAACATCTTAGGTCAAACCAAGAGAGAGAATGATCTCAACTAGGACACCATTCTCAGTAGTAGCTAAAATTTCAAGCCTGGAAAGTCAAAGAACATGATGTCACTATATCCATACATATCTACAGCTCCAGTGGTTATAGTTCTCCTTCCAAAATTTTGAGTCATTCAAAGTCTTAGTCTCTCTATCTCTCTGCTTCTGTATTTTCTCTATCCCTCTCTATCTTTGCCTGTCTGTCTCTCATTCTCTCTCCTCCCTCCCTAGAGATTCTCTCTCAAAGTGTATCTGCATACATTTGAAGCTTCTGGCTGGGGTTAGGAAATTAAGGAAAGACTTCATTGATCTGAAACACTTGGAACACGCCTGAAGAAGAGCTTCACATAAGCACAAAATGACATGGTAGCATTGCTAGTTCCATTATTATTTGACAGTATAATGTCATTAATGAATTAATAGGAATTGGTTCCATTTTTCTTAGTAAAAAAATTTTGAAAATCTGCAATCAAAGATCAAGGAGGACTTTTTCTTTTATTTATTTATTTATTTTTGCTGAGGCAATTGGGGTTAAGTGACTTGCCCAGGGTCACACAGCTGTTACGTGTCTGAGACCAGATTTGAACTCAGGTCCTCCTGACTTCAGGGCTGGTGCTCTATCCACTGCGCCACCTAGCTGCCCCTAGGAGGACTTTTTCTAAGAAATCTCTCAAGATTTTTATTTCAGAAGCAGTCCTTGAGCAGAGACCAAAAAAAAAAAAAAAAAAAAAAGAAATGTGTTGCTTGAACTGAGCTTTGAAGAAAACTAGATAGCCATATAATATCACTGAAATAGTGCTGGTATGAAAAGGAAGATTCTTTATTAAAGAAGTTTGTATCATTAAAAGTATAATACAACTTTCCAAAAGCAAGTACAGTTAATTGTCCTCACTAAATTTTGGTTCCTGCCCATTATTCAGACAACTTGAATAATTTGGATTATGCACAGAAAGCATCTTATTGTGAGAGGCTCTTTGGGCAGCCTTTTGCTATACCAAATGAAAAGCTTTTAATCAGCAAAAAAGTGTAGCACTTAGGTACAGTTAATAACTCAGTGGTTAGAGTGCTAGGTCTACAGTCAAGAAGACCTGAGTTCAAATCCATCCTCAAACATTTACTAGCTGTGTGACACTTAACTTGTATTTACTTTAATCTGTGGAAGAAGGAAATTGAAAGCTGCTCCAGTATCTTTGCCAAGAAAAACAATGGATAGTATGAGCCACCAGGTCATGAAGAGTCAGATACAAGTGAACAACAGTAAATGGTAGAGGCAGGATTAAAATCTCTGTGTTCTGATTCTGTGTCCCCACTCTTACCTCATACCTACCTCAACACAATACTTTAAAAATAAAAGTTTGTTCTTCCCTTCATTATTTTCTGTTTTGTGCAGTGAGACTCTTTATACTTTCTCCCATTATCCTCTAAATAATTATTCAATCTGGTTGTCCTGTTCAATCTTGGTAAAGAGATTGTTTGAGCATTTTGGATGTTTCTAATGTATTTTGGTCTGGTTGTGGTAATTAATATAGGCTTAATTTAATATAGATTTAAATTCTTCAAAAATACCAATAATAGGGGCAGTTAGCTGGTGCAGTAGATACAGTTCAGGCCCTGAAGTCAGGAGTTCTTCAGTTCACATCCAGCTTTAGACATTTAATCCTTCCTAGTTGTGTGACCCTGGGCAAGTTACTTAACTCTAATTGCCACAGCAAACAAAAAAAAATGCTAATAATCTGTATTAAAAAAATCTGTAAAAAATATATGGTTAGAGGGGCAGCTAGGTGGCGTAGTGGATAGAGCACCAGCCCTGAAGTCAGGAGGACCTGAGTTCAAATCTGGTCTCAGACACTTCCTAGCTGTGTGACCCTGGGCAAGTCACTCAACCCCAATTGCCTCAACAAAAAGCAAAAAAAAAAAAAAAAAAAAAAAAAATATATGGTTAGTTTAAATTGGTCAGGATGGAACTGCCTTAGTTTCAATGTCACTTTTTCTCACATTGTTCTTGTGATTTATTTTGATCACTGAGTGCTCTGATTATATATAGCTAATTCAGTTGCTTCCATAATCAGATCTATTAGATTTATTAGAATGAGATGAGTTTTCTTTTGTGTTATGTAGTTCAATACATCAAGAATTTCTTCTTTTCTTGAAGAAATTATGTTATATAAATGTGGGTTTGTCAAGTTTTTCACAGAACTTCTTTATGCTCTTTTCCCCTAAAATACATATTGATGTATTGGCTACAATTATCTTCATAATGGTCTTTGTTTCATTATAAACATTTCCATTTATGAGAAATGAGATGACTACATGTCCCATGAAACAATGGTTCTTGTCTTCACACACACAATAAAACTACCTCTGCCTACTTCTTTATCTTCCCATCCAAAGAGAACACAGGGATCTTCCTTTTACTTATCTGTAATTTCATTTTGTATTTTGATTTCATTTATAGTGAGAATGCCAATTTATAATTTTTTCCAATGCTTAGCACATTGATTGGCATATAATAGGTGCGTATTAAATACTTGTTGATTTGATTGGCTCCAAGAGTATGTCAACTTTACATAGTCAATAAATTGACTACAATAAGTTGACAGGAATGTCGAGTGTGCCGCATTTATAGTACCAAGAGTTAAGATGCCATTTATAGAAACTAAAAAAAAAAAATCCCTGTGATTCATGGATTATATATTTAGAACTGGAAGGAAGTTTAGAATTTCTTGGGTGAAGAGGGATCATGAGTGGAAAAAGTTTAATTCTCTCATATTATATCTGAGAAAACTAAGACACAAAGATTAAATAACAACCAATTACAACAACTAAATATCTGAGGTAGAATTTGAACACAGATCTTCCTGACTTAATTCCAATTCTATTTACTACATTATCTACCTTCTTTTCTTTTATTCTAATTTTCCAGTATAACTATGGAAATAGAAATGAGTGTCCCAAGAATGAGTGCCATTTTTGAATTTTTCTTTTTTCATGTGTTATGGCCAAAAACTTTATAACCAAATCACCAGTCTACTGGTAATGAACCTCTAAATGTCTCACTGGGCTCTGGAAAGCAAACTTAGTCTGTTTCAAAAACCATGCTTGAAGCCTTTCCAGAATAGTAGATTCTTCCAGAGTTGCAATCTTTTTACAAAGCCAGGGAGTCACTATTCTGTCATGATGGTGTAAATATGGTCTCAGCAATTACTGGCTACTAACACCTTAGTTAAAACTGAGCAGATAAGGATTTATTTTAGATTCATGCCAAGCAAGTCAAGAAATCTGATGATATCATTCATTTAATTCCTTAAATAGTATACAACTGATGGGAAAAGTTGTGGTAGGTAGGTGGGGAAGGTAGTGAAAGTGATAAAAACAAGTGTGTGGTTGTTTAAGTATTGAGTTGAACTCATTTACAAGGATCTTACTTCTACTTTCTTTCTTTACTATTAGTCCTTAAACTCTTGCAATATGCCTAAAGAAGAGCTCTATGGAAGTACAAAATGATAATGATAGCATTGCCATTTCCATTATTATTTGGCTTAATATAATGCCTTTCATGAATTAATAGGAAATTAATAGGATATTTTTCTTAGCAGAGAAACTTTCAAAAGCAGCAACCAAAGATCAAGGAGGATTTTTCTAAGCAATCTTTCAAAATTTCTTTTTTCAGAATCCAGGACTTAATGGTGCTATAACAGAAAGAAAAAAAAATTAAATGAAATGAAAGTTTAAAAATGAATCTATATGACAAATCTTGTAGTATAATTTTTGTGGTTAACCAAGAAACACGTTATGAGTCAAGTCTTTGGGAAGAGGTTAGTAATTAAAGACAAATGCTATGACATAATCATTTACATGCTGCAGAAAGATTTTAGATTAAATCTGGCCTGACCCACGGCTCAGCAAGTGTTATCATGGATTCTTGAAAGTCATTCATTTATTTACATTCTAATTTGGCCCACATGTTTTATTAAAAACAATGAAAAAAAACCTTGCATTTCTCATAGGAACTAGTTGGACTCCAACACTGGTTAATGAGACTGGTGGATTTGGGAATAGATCTCTAGTGGTATGGACATAGCCACTGAACAACATTTCAGCTTTAAAACACCTCATCTGAAAAAAGAAAAAAAAAGACTTGGTACTTTCTGACAAATGCTTTAAGGGAGTAAGTTTTCTTGAATTTTGTCAGTTCACTGTCTAGGTCTAGGCAATTCCAAAAGAGTCAATTCAGTGGGGACAAAAAAGTGTATTAAATAAGTTGTTTTTATCATTCAGAGTTTTAGAGTAAGAGCACAAAAAATTGTTAAATTAAAATGTTTAACTTCTCAAGATATTTTCTTTTCTTTTGCATCATGTAGCCATAAACCTCCACCACTATTCAAAGCAGCTTGACCTAAAGAGACCAGCACTTGGAGAGAGAAGCTGTTCTCCAGTCTCCATCCTTTGTTTTGTAATATGAAACATGCCATACAAGCCCAAGAAAAGGCCCCTTGGTTTTCCAAATGCTATTAAATTTTAGATGCTGCCTTTATTAAAAGCATGAAACAGTGGAGGAATAATGGAGATGGTCCCAATCATCCACTTTTGTTCGAAAGAGTGATAGAATTGTTCAGGTAAGACAAGAGAGGCTTTTAAAAGATGAAGTACATAATGAAATAATGGTATCTGTGATTTGATTAGTTAGCTGAGTTTCTTTAAGGCTCATAAGCCGTTCTAATATGGAACTATCTACTTGTCTTGTAAAAGAAAAATATACTGAGTCCAAGATTCTTTCCAGCTATAATATCCTATAATTCAATGAAATATAGATTTCATATGAGTATTTGAAAATAGAATCCAGTGATTTCAATCCACAGATTCTCTAATTGAAGTAAAGTACCAATAACTATAATACAAAAAAATGGTGAAATGGAAGAGTGGCAATGAGCAGACAGGTTCAAGCCCCAGTTTTATTATTTATTGCTCACTGTGTCAATCCTCCTTAGTTTCATCAGTGAGAATTCCAAAGGTTTCTTCTAGCTATGAATGTAATACATTTCTAAAAATGGATGAATGTCATCTTGTAACACTATCAGGATCACCTTTAATTTTTTTCCTCAAGGTTGAAGAACACAAGCATAGCAGGAGAAGCAGGGGGGTCTGAGTAAGTGAGTAAGAGGAGTGAATAGTATGCCAGTGTCAAGAGAGATGGAGAGTGAAGGAATTACAACTTAAGAGACCATTTTATTTAATTCTTGGAAATGCTGCTGATTTTTCATAGCATCACAGATGTTCAGAGAGCCAGAGAGGTTTAAGTCACAGTCTTCTTTATGATATATTTTATTCTTTGTCCTTCAAAGCTAAAAATATATTTCCATCAGTACTGTTGGAATTGTGAAGTAATAGCAACTGTGTGAACCTCTACTGTACCTTAACCTATGATGGTTGTTATTACTGTTTTTTTTCCTCCTCTCTTCTCATCCTCTCAAAATTGCTTCCCTTATTATTTGGGCTCATACTGTACATTGTTGAATGAATGCCAACTCGGCGGGAACCACCATTCTTCCCATCCACAGGTTAGGTTTGGTACATGTTGTATTTGGAGTAGGAGTGATTCCAGAGGCAAGTTAGAAAAATAACAACTAAGTTCAGTAAGAATTTAATTACATCATGGGTGGGGAAGAGGTGAGGCAGAAAAGGAGAAACTCACTGACTATTGCAAAAATTATCCTTTTCCTTTGTGTTATTCCTCCCAACTTATTTCCTCCAGCCTACATTCTCCATATTCCTGACCCCTCCAAAATAACATTTAATAAGGCACCCAAAGACAATAAACCTCAGCCTGGAGTACCAATTTCCATAGCTGCCCAGAAGCTTTTAAACCTAATTTTTGGACCTTTCATGAATATGACTATGTCTTCATGAAGATCAATTAGCTGTTAGATTCCTGTGGCTATCCTTCTGTTTATACTTCAAACAAACAAGCCAATTGTTTTTGTTTGTTTGTTTGTTTTTTGGCTAATCATCTCGGTCTAGTTATATGACAATTAATGAATGAATCTAAATTTGGATTTTACAAGTATATTTGAATTTTATGTCTTGCATTTAAGTCCAGAAGTCCAAACCTAGGCCATGCTAGGATTAGGGAATAACACAATATTTAAATTACCATTTAGTATTTGGAATCAAAACATAATCAGGAAGACAATTCAGCACTTTTCTTTCTTGACATTGATATTAAGTATTGCTGAGATTTTGTATCTTTATATATATATACTCAAAGTTGGTGCCAATTGTAATAACCTTTAAATCTAGAGAAGCTGATCCTAGTTCTTCCACAAACTGACAATGGAGTCCTCATTTAACTTCTCAAGGTCTATTGTGAACTGCCACAGGTGATCTTAAGATTTTAGAGGTAAAAGGAATGTTTATATATTATTTAACCTAATTCCCTTATTCTACAGATGAGGAATCTGAGATCCACAGAAAAAAGCAATCCTGAGGTCCCACAGCTAGTAAGTACCAATTTGAAATCCATTGCAATTCTAACATACTAAGTGATTCTTCCAATATGCAATTTTGCCTAAGAAAAGCTCTGCTTTTGTGTGTGTGTGTGTGTGTGTATGTATGTGTAAAAATACAATGGGCATATTTTATTGTGCTTTCTCTCAAAAAGGTGGTTGGATAATCCCAGAGGAAACCATTATAGTATTCACTTAGTTCTGGCAATGGTGATAATTTACCTATCCATCTGTTGCTATACTTCTATTGTAGAAGGAATTTTTGAAAGGTCATGAAGTCATTTGTCATTTCTTATTTTAATAGAATGAAGCTTTTATTTTCAATTATTTTCAAGGATACAAGAATCACCACACAAGGTCAGACGTGTTCTTTCAAGCTCAGTAATCTTTGCCCCTGACCCCAACAACATGATTATCCTCCTTGACATCAATCTCAATTGCATCATGCCTAATTCCATTAACAACATTATTAATATATTTGTTATACATAAATAATTTGTTACTATAAAGAATCCATCTGGGCTCACTCACACAATCTCCATTTGCACTTATAGATTAAGTCTTCAGAAAATGATTGACTACTTTTTCCCTAAGGATTTTGTGGGTAACCCGAAAGGTTGTGTCTTCTAATGCTATCACTCAAGAATCCCTATTCAATGCACTCCCCAGTTAATAAAAGTTAGATTTTACAATATATTTGCTGAGAAAACATGTGTTTTTTTTTTTTTTGAAATTGGGTCATGTAATCTCCCCTTAAGTACTCCAAGGTCTTTGAGTAAAGTGTGTTCCTATTTAAAGTACTAAAGTAATTCAGTCACATGTATAGACAATATTTGTGATGGAAGAATACCTCATGATTTCTGGCTCTAGAAAACATTTTCCTCCTTTGTGGAGTATTCATATAGTTTGCTTCTAGGTATGGTGTCATTGATGGAGTAACGGCACCCTCATTCATCTGCCCTGAGACTCTCCAGAGTGTAGTATCTCAGTTTATGTCAATCCACAGCTGGTATGTGTCAAGGTTACTCAGCTGCTCTTTAGGCTCCTCACAACATGAGTCTGATGCTGCTATTGGTTCCACTCATCAGTGGAATCTCTCTAATGACTCTCGTTTTACCTGACTCATTAATTACCTAGGCATTTCTCTATTAGGAGATAAACAATTGGATGGCATAGTAAGTAGAGTACTAGACTTGGAGTCAGGAAGATCTGAATTTAAATCTTGCCTTATCTACTAGCTCTATGTCCCTGAGGAAGTTAACTTTAACTTTCTGGCTCAACTCCTTTATTTTTAAAATGGGGATGATAATAATAGCACCTACCTCACAGGGTTGTAACAATCAAATAATATTTTTCATGTGATTTATAAACCTTAAGGCTTTCTATATATATATCAACTATCATCATCATCATTATTGTTACTATTACTATTAATTATTATTATTGTTCTTTTAGATAACATCATAAAAGAAACAGACACCATGCATTTAGGGATATAAGCCAGAAAAAGAAAGGGAAGCCCCAATGAGAGTTAAATAGTATACTCTAAACTTTTGACAGAGGAGTGGATCTCATTTTGAAGATATGGGTAATACCCAGGTGAGAACTTTTTCTGCTAACACAGATCAGATCAATAACTTCTCTACAATTTAGAAAATTACATAGAGCATTGAGAGGTTAAATTATTTCTCCAAAATCACATAGCATGTATATATATACATATTTATATATATATATATATATATACACACACACATATGTGTGTGTATGTTCATAGTCACATATAACGTCAGACGGTCAGACTTGAACCTGGGTCTTCTTGGTTTTAAGGCAACCCTCTACTCACCCTCCCACACTGTTTCCCATAAACTCTTTGTTACTATATAAATTTTATTACGCCATATTCCTTCTCATAAATGTTTGTAAATAAATAAAATCATCATTATCATCATCAATCAATGCTTTCTCATATTGTAACTGTAGTCAAAAGTTAAGTTCTCATAACTGACATGACTTGATGGTGATTTGGCCCAGTTGTCTGTTAACTTTGATGGGGCAGATTATTTATTGTTGAACTAAATATATTGGGTTCAACCTTTGAGATACTCAAAGGGCAATATGATTTAGGCAACTCTTCACCAGAAGTGTTTGAATAACACCCCCTATTTTCAGTTTCTGTGACTTGATGTATTTCAGTTATAGGCTCCTCTTCCCAATTTGGTTTGATTTCCAGAGAACAGTGATCTCACTGAAGTCTAATTTTAATATGTGTCTATCCATGGTCCTAGAAGGAAATCAAGGAGCTGACCCTAACTGAGTTAATCAGCGGAAGTTGATCACTTAGCGATCAGTTGTCAATGAAGAGCCCTGGCTCCAAACTTGGTCGAGTTAACTCTTGTCTCAGAGGTAATTCTACAATTACTTTTGTTCTACTCCTGGTGTCAATACCAGAAGAGATCAATATAGTGGATAAGACAGTCACTGCAAGTACAGATAGCCACCTAATCTGATCAGATTGCATCTTTGCAATTTTTGATCACTACAATAACCCTGCTTTCCTTGATCATAGAATTTCATCAACTAAATTTTCTACTGTAACAGAAACATGCCTTTCAACATCATGTTAATGTTCTCAGGTAATCAGCAATAGGGTCCTCTTCATGGTTTGGGAGAAATGTATTCATTAATATTTGCCTTGTGACTACTCATTCAGGGACTTTAAGGATTTCACTGATATTCATCATCTGGGAGTGGTCAGTGTCTTTATTATATTTCAAAAATTGACACCATCCTTTTAAATGTTCTTCTCCCTAAATTTTTTTCTGTTTCTTCATTTCTCCCTGGCTTTCCAGTATCTACTGATGCTTTTGTAATATTTGTTATTAATTTCCAGAACTCCCAATAGTTTATGTTGTGCACCTAGGGATGGATGAAACCAGCAGAATTGGGGTTTTGATTGAACATATTGAACTGTTTTTTGAAATGTGTTTGGGGTTCAAGGGAACCCAAAACATATTTCCCAAAGAACTCTTTCCCTCAATTTGAAAATCATGTCTATTTTAAGGGAAATTTAATCCATATGTTAGTAAATTCCTTACACTTACCTCATCAAAAATTTGGTTTTGTAAGAGTTATTTGATGTGCAACAAGCCTTGGGAATTATTTTATGAGATTTTTTTAAAAAGATTTTTTGCTTGGAAACAGGAAGTCAAATTTGCTAGGTGTAGATTGACTCAAGTACACACTTTGCCAAGTGTAAATTTACTCATATGCTAAAAAGCCAAAATTTTATTCAGAATTTAGGGGTTTGTAAAGTTCAACTGTATCCTAAACTTAGAAAAATCATAATGTGATGATATTCATGACAGAAAAATGTTCATTCATAATTCATTTTTACCTCAAAATGTGGAAAAATAAAACACCTAGACAAAAGAAATATAACACTTTAAAGACCAAGAAACATGCTCTTATTTATATCTTATTCTACAAAATAATCCATTCAAATCGATCATCTAATATTCTCAATGATGCCTTAAATATATGTCATATTTCTTATTATAGACTATTTACTTAGATAATTTATGAGAGCCCCCAATCCTTTCCCCCTCCTATCCACT
The DNA here is from genome assembly GCA_023553655.1 of Myrmecobius fasciatus. Taxonomy (NCBI): domain Eukaryota; kingdom Metazoa; phylum Chordata; class Mammalia; order Dasyuromorphia; family Myrmecobiidae; genus Myrmecobius; species Myrmecobius fasciatus. The sequence goes on along the minus strand of JAJPUD010002480.1, from coordinate 188,005 downwards.
ACTCCCATCCAATAAAAACAAGAAAAATATATATATATACACACATACATGTGTGTGTATGTATGTGTATGTATATATGTGTGTGTGTGTGGTTTTATATATATATATATATATTAATGATTCTTTTAGAAATTCAGATCCCCTTAGAGATAGCATTGGAATAATCTGAAAATTTGAATCAAAATGAATTAAAACAAAAAAAATCAGAAAACAATTAGAAAAATGATTTAAATGACTAATATTTAAATGAACAGAGAGGTGATTTTTATTACATATATTTTAAGAGATAATCAAATACTTTGTAATATTAAAAGTGTGATATAAGATATAAAGAAATAAATATTACTTATGTAAAATCCAATTATAAGATAGACCATAAAAGAACATTAAGATACAATTTAATAAATAAATCAGCAAAAATATACAATTTCTTCTATGTTTTTATCAAGTATGCATTCTGCATACAGCTGAATTCCTCTTATATATTTGATGTATATCTGATATACTATTAGCTTCCTTTTTAGGTTAGCATACTTTGGAATTATTTTTTTAAATTTAGTTATCACAATATCATTAGTTGAAGCTCATCTTCTGAGGGTCCCCACTATAAGCATGTTGTGAGATACCCTATAGCTTTCCTTAACCAAATGTAAACAAAGTATTTGATATTTCTCAGTCTTGCTTGTCCTAACCAGTTGATATGCAGAATAACTATTTTCAAAAGATAGGATAAAATTTTGTTTTATAATAGGTAATACATTTAATAAGTAATAAAGATTAGAAATTCCCAGTCTGATTTTCCATTTGTTCCTAGAAGGAACCACACACTTGAAAAAGAAAAGTTATATCTTTACACATATAATAGCTTCTTCACTCTATCCAGGGAGTAGGCTAAATCAATACTACCAAAGTTTATACCATGATTCTTTTCAAGTGATTGAAAACCAGTGACAGATTCCCCAATTGATAAATGGTTAAAGAACAATTTTCAGATGAAGAAATTAAAGCCATCTATATGCATATGAAAAAATGTTCTAAATCACTATTGATTAGAGAAAAGCAAATTAAAACAACTCTGAGGTAGCACCTTACACCTTTCAAATTAGCTAAGATGATGGGAAAAGATAATGATAAATATGAGGGGATGAGGGAAACTGGGATACTGGGACATTGTTGGTGGAGTTGTGAAATGATCCAACCATGCCAAGAAACTGATTTACAGAACTAGAAAAAACAGTAACAAAGTTTATCTGAAAGAACAAAAGGTTAAGAATTTCAATGGAAAAAATGCAAATGAAGGTGGCTTAGCTGTACCATATCTAAAACTATTTTATAAAGCAATGGTCATCAAAATCATTTAATACTGACTAAGAAATAGTCAATCAGTGGAATAGGTTAAGTTCATAAGACACAATAGTAAATGACTATGGTAATCTACCATAGTAGATAAACCCAAAGACCCCAGGTTCTGGGATAAGAACTCAGTATTTCACAAAAATTGCTGGGAAAATTGGAAAATAGTATGGCAGAAACTAGGCACTGACCAACACCTAACACTACACCAAGATGAGGTTGAAATGGGCATATGATTTAGACATAAAGAGTGATACTATAAGCAAAGTAGAGTTTACCTCTTAGATCTCTGGAGAAGAAAGAAATCCATGGCTAAAGAACTAGAGAACAGTATGAAATGCAAAATGGAAAATTTGATTATATTAAATTAAAAAGTATTTGTACAAACAAAACCAATGTAGACAAGATTAGAAGGGAAACAGAAAACTGGCAAAAAATCTTTATATCTAAGGGTACTGATAAAGGCCTCATTTCTAAAATATATAGAGAATTAATTCAAATTTATAGGAATATAAGCCATTCTCCAATTTATAGTCAAAGGATATAAACAATTTTCAGACAAAGAAATTAAAATTATTTCTAGTCATATGAAATAATGCACTAAATAACTATTGATCAGAGAAATGCAAATTAAGACAACTCTGAGGTACTACTATATACCTTTCAGATTGGCTAAGATGATAGGAAAAGATCATAATAAATACTGGAAGGGATGTGGAATAACTGGGACACTAATACATTGTTGGTGAAGCTGTGAAGTGATCCAACCATTCTGGAGAGCAATTTGGAGCTATGCCCAAAGAACTATCACAAATTGTTCATCCCATTTGATCCAGCAATGTCTCTACTGTGTCTGTATCCCAAAGAGATGATAAAAAAGCAAAAGGACCCATACGTGCAAAAATGTCTGTGGCAGCCCTTTTTGTAGTGGCAAGGAAATGAAAACTGAGTGGATGCCCATCATGTGGAGAATGATTGAATAAGTTATGGTATATTAATGTTATGGAATATTATTGTTCTGTGAGAAATGACCAGCAGGATGATTTCAGAAAGGCCTGGAGAGACTTATATTAACTGATGCTAAGTGAAATGAGTAGAACCAAGAGAACATTGTACACAGCAACAACAAGATTATGTGGTGATTAATTCTGATGGATGTGGCTCTTTTCAACAATGACATGATTCAGGCTAATTCCAACAGACTTGTAATGGAGAGAGCCATCTGCAACTAGGGAGAGGACTGTGGGGACTGAATGTGGATCACAACATTTTTTTTCACCTTTTTGTTGCTGTTTACTTGCTTTTTTGTTTTTTTTTCCCTCATTTTTTCCTTTTGATCTGATTTTTTTTGTGCAGCATGATAAATGTGGAACTATATAGAACTGTACATGCTTAACATATATTGGATTATATACTGTGCGAATGTGCAAATGTTTGTAGCAGCTCTTTTTGTATTGGCAAAGAATTGAAAAAATGAGTAAATGTCCATCAATTGGGGAATGGCTGAATAAGTTATGATATATGAAAGTGATGGAATATTATTGTTCCATAAAAAACGATGAATAGGCTGATTTTAGAAAGGCCTAGAAAAATTTACATGAACATTTACATGAACTGAGTGAAACTATCAGAAGCAGGAAAACATTGTACACAGTAACAGCAAGACTGTGTGATGATCAACTATGACAAACTTGTTTCTTCTCAATGATTCAGTGATCCAAGGAAATCACAATAAACTTTGGGTAGAAAACATCATCTGCATCCAGAAAGAGAACTGTTGGAGATTGCATGTAAATCAATACATGCAATGATTTTTTTCTTCTTTTTTGGGGGGGGGGTGGTTTTCCTGTTTTGTTCTGATTTTTCCCAACATTATTCATAAGAAAATATGTAAATCAAAAAATGAATGTACATATATAATCAAAAAAAGGTATTTCTACATGTAACTGGGGAAAACAAAAAAAAAATAGAAAAAAAAATCCAGTGACAGACTTCCTAATTAAAATTACAAATAAATTATGCCATCATGGTACACAAGAAGATACAAATTCCTATTCTTTTATAATACCTTAGCTAGATATTAGGGAAAGAATCTGATTAGATGACTAAAGTGTAAATGGCTGAAATCCTTCTGTAATTAAACATTTCTGTTATTCATCGAGGACTAGCAAGAATTCAATGAAGGAGTATTTACTAAATACCTATTTTGTACAGAACATATTCTAGACTCTGGGAGAGATTCAAAACTTGAAGAAGACATAGTTTCTGCCCTCAAGTTGTTTAAAACCTAATGATAATGATGATTTACTTTACATTTTATTAAGCTATTCCCTCTTGATCTTGTGAAATAGGTAGTACAAGTAATATCTTCCCCATTTTATAAAGAAATTAAGGTGGAGTTAAATGATTTTTTCAAGCTCATATAGCTAGTAAATGTTAGAGCCTCATCTTAAAACCAGTGCTTTTCTTGTTCCAAGTCTGACATTCTTTCCATGATGTCATATGGCTTTTTAAAGGCTTTGTATCTAACCTAACTAAATTTCTCACTGGTTAAGTGTTGGGGAATGCATAGGTTGTTCTGGTTTGGTTTTAGAGTTTGCCCTAAATCTACCTACTTATCCAATTCTATCTACATGCAAAGGCAGCTAGATGGCATAGTGGATAGAGTGCCAGATCTGGAATCAACAAAACCTGAGTTCTATTCAGGCTTCAATCACTTACTAAGTGTATGATACTGGATAAGTCACTTAATCTCTGCCTCAATTTCTCTTTCTGTTAGATGGTATCTAATATTATCATCTACCTTCCAGGTTGTTTTATGGATCCAATGAGATTATAGTAAGCACATAGTAGGTATTATTATAATGTAAACCACCTCAGAAGTGAAAGGAAAGGAGCCTAGGAGTCTCCAGGCATCTCTGCCAAAAGTAGGAAAGGGGAAGAGTCAGTACCTCCCTCACTTGTCCCTTCTCTACCAGCTTCTTATGAGTAATTTATAATGACCTGGTTTGTATTCTGCACTTGAAGCCTTCCAATTCCAACAGCTGATGTCACTTAACCCCCATCAGCAGTTAATCCAGACACCAGCATCAATCTGAGCCAGACACTAATATCAATCCATCCCTTAGTGAAGAAAACAAAGACTACTAGAGCTATAGCAACCAAGCCCTGACTTTATTCCTTTTATGAAAGCCTTACACTTTTCCCTGCTTCCAATAACTGGCTCACTGTCTTATTTTCCCATGACAAATTACTATCCTATTTTTCTGCCTGTGTCTAGTCTGGTCTCCCTGGATCTCCAAGCACCTAGAGTCCCTCTCACCAACACCATTCACTACGATTGAATCCTCCATACAATTTTCTTTAAATTACCTAATGTCCATTGGCTGCTATCTTGAACTTCTGTATATCACCTATTGCCCACCTTCTCTGATGATGTATTTTGCTCAGAAGTCCCTAGTTCCCTTCATTATATCCTTCTAGGACAGGGATTCTTTTTTTTAAAAAATAATAGCTTTTTATTTTCAAAATACATGCAAAGGTAGTTTTCAACATTCGCTCTTGCAAAACCTTATGTTCCAAATTTTTCTCCCTCCCTTCTCTCCACTCCCTCCCCTAGAAAGCAAGTAATCCAATATAAATTAAACATGTGCAATTCTCCTATACATATTTCCACATTCATCGTGCTGCACAAAAAAATCAGATTAAAAAGGGAAAGAAAAAGGGAAAAGACAACAAAAAGCAACAAAAAATGTAAAAATACTATGTTGTCATTCACATTCAGTCCCATAGTTCTCTTTCTGAATGCAGATGGCTCTTTCCATTACAAGATGTGATTGGAATTAGCCTGAATCACCTGATTGTTGAAAAGAGTCATGACCATCACAGTTGATCATCACATAATCTTGCTGTTGCTGTGTACAATGTTGTCTTGGTTCTATTCACTTCATCATCAATTCATGTAAGTCTCTCCAGGCCTTTCTGAAATGATGCTGTTGGTCATTTCTTATAGAACAATAACATTCCATTACATTCATATACCATAACTTATTCAGTCATTCCTTAACTGAAGGGTATCCCCTCAGTTTTCAGTTCCTTGCCACTACAAAAAAGGCTGCTACCAAGATTTTTGCACATGTGGGTTCCCTTCCATTTTTTATTATTTCCTTGGGATACAGATACAGTAGAGATACTGCTGGATCAAAGGGTATGCATAATTTGATAGTCCTTTGGGCATAGTGCCCAATTGTTCTCCAGAATGGTTGTATCATTTTACAATTTCACCAACAATGTATTAGGGTAGTCTAGGGGTTCTTAACCTGGATGCATAGAGTAGAGTTCCATGTAAAGCTCTCTAGGGATCCATGAATTTGGATGGGGGGAAAGTGTTTAATGTTCAGTCATTTCACTTGTGTCAAAAAAAATCTTTATTATCACAAACCCCTAACTGAAATTTAGTATCTAATGCAATTATTTAAAACTGTAATTTTGTTATTTTAACATAATTAAAATGTATTAGACTTCCTGCCATCTAGGGGAGGAAGTGGGAGGTAGGAGGGAAAAATTTGTAACAGAAAGCCTTGCAAGGGTCAATGTTGAAAAATTATCTATGAATATGTTTCACAAATAAAAAAGCTTTAATAAAAAATAAAATAAAAAAAGAAATAAGATTCTTAACCAAAAAAGACCAAACCTATAATTTTGAGAAGGGGTCCATTATACCAAAAAAGGCTAAAAACGTCTATTCCAGGACTTTTTCTGATTCATTTCAATTCATCAAATACATATCAAACATTGACTCTGTGTAAGTAGATGACTGTGCTAGGCAAAACCAAAATGAAATAGTTCCTTCTTTAAAGAAGCTCACTTTCTACTAATTGCTTTTCCCAACTACTAAGTTTTGTTTCTGGCTCTCAAATACCTTGTCAAAGTCTTGTTGAGCCCTGATTCTGATGGACCATGAAGTCTGGGACAATTCAATCAGACTTTCAGTAGTTAATAAAGTAATAATGATTTTTCATACCCCCTTCCCAGGAAAGAAAGAAATTTTTAGGAACTAGTACGACTGAGAACCTTAGGTGGGATCATGCAAAATTGCATGAGTGACTTAGGATTCATTTGTACCTGGGAGTAAAGGAGATATTTAAACCAGATTTGTACTACTTTCTAGGCTAGACTAGTCCATCCTTTTAAGAATTGCAATGTGGTGTGTCAGAATAGGGATTAAGATCATGAAATCATAGGATCATAGAGTTAGAGCTGAATGAGTCCTTAGAGGCTATTGAGTCTAAACTACTCTTTTTACAAACAAGGAAACTGAATAATAACATTGGACACTTAAAGAACTCTTAAAATTTTGTAAAGCTCTTTCTATATACAAGCTTATGTTGTCTTCAGAACAACCCTTTGAGCCAGGTTCCACTGATATTATTCTCATTTTTTAAATGAAGAAACTGAGACTCAGCAAGATTAAATGACCTATGTAATAGTTACCTAGCTAGTAAGTGTCCAAGGTGAGATATGAATCTAGATTTTCCTGGCTCCAAAACCAGCACTCTATCAAATGTGGCATATAGCCTTTTGGGACTTGTAGATGCTTGGCAATGGTATTCAGTGATTTCTTTTCCTCCCAGTTCTCTAGCTTTTATGTGTAACCCCAGATATAGATGCTGCAGGTGGGACCTAGTCATAAAATAGAGTATAAATAGTCTCAAAGGTAACACTTGGGGTCTCCCACTTCTTACCTAGATGTATAAAACATTTGGGCAGGAATATGTTGAAGCCATCTTATATGGGCTTGTGAGAGCCAATTGTGGAATTTTCAGTGCCAATAATTATGCTTCAGAAATTAGAAAACAGCTATAAATCAGGGCTTGATTTATTGTTTTGTGATAATTTAGGCTTAAGAAAGTGGGTCAAGGCTGTTTTTTTCCCATAATGTATGGCTGTGAAAGTTGTGAGAGGAAGCTGAGCACCTGCAAAATCAATGCTTCTGAATTGTACTGCTGGGGAAGACTTTTGAGAATTCCTTGGATATTAAAAAAGCCAAATCAATTGATATTTGCAGAAATGAATTCTGAATATTCCTCAGAAAGTGAAATGCTGAAGATGAAGCTTAAATACTTTAACCACATAATGAGAAGATAGGACTCATTGGAAAAGACCCTCTTGTTGGAAAAGATTGAAGAAGATGAAATGAATAGACAGAGTAGCACATAAACTTGGACAGATTTTGGGAAATAGTGGTACATAGAAGGATGTGGTATGCTATGGTCCATGGATTCACAAAGAGTCAAACATGAATGAATACCTAGTCAACAACAGCAAAGACATTAATAATGCAGATTAAACAGTGTGTTCTGTGTACATTTTTTTCCCCTGGAGAGCTGTTTGTTAAACATTTACCAGCATACTTACCCTATTTGCAACTTTTGCAAATTTCAGAAGTGTAAATGTTCACACTGAATATTTAACAGTGGGCTAGAAACTTCAAGATGGCTCCAGAACATCACATTCCTTACAGAAATTGGCTTACTTATCCAACCTGCTCTCACACTACATTTGTAAGTTCTAATAAACTTCCTTGGGACAACCCTGTTGAGGGGAAATATAATTCTCCCTATTTATAACTCTAGCTCTTGAGCCTCCATTCATTCACAATTATGACACTTGTATGTTCTTGTGATGAAGCCATCTGAATTCAGAGAGAGAGGACGGGGGAACTGAATGTGGACCACAACATAGTATTTTCACTCTTTTTGTTGCTGTTTGCTTGCATTTTGTTTTCTTTCTCATTTTTTCCCTTTTTGTTCTAATTTTTCTTGTGCAACATGATATTTGTGGAAATATGTAGAGAAGAATTGCACGTATTTAACACATATTGGATCAATTGCCATCTAGGAGAAGGGGTGGAGGGAAGAGAGGGAAAAAAAAATTAGAACACAAGGTTTTGTAAGTGTGAATGTTGAAATTAATTAAAAAATAATGACAATTGTAGATTATAATTATAATAGTTATAATAAAAGTAATATTCATTATGATAATGATTTCATACATATAAAGATAATTAGAAATATTAACAGTGTCAATAATAACAATATATTAAAGCAAGCAATAAATCATAAAATAAATTACCATGAACATATATGAACCCAGAATATACTCTATCACCAATGTCCTTAGTAACTATGGTGGAAAGTGGGTACATACTTAGGGGAATCTAACATGCAAATTCCTGACACAGAAACTCTTGTATTAGAGGTAATTCACAATTTTAGGGTGCAGGTTTTAATGTCAATGGTCCATTAAGGAACAGAGTTTATCTGCACAGAAAATTGCTTTTCTGTTAATTGCTTAGATTATTGATCCTTTTACGACTCTTGAGATGAAGAAATTTTCTTTTAACTTATCCAAAGCCCTTACAAGCTATTTCAATTAAACTATCATTCTTTTTTTTTAATTTTTATTTTCTTATTAAAGCTTTCCATTTGCATAACATATGTATGTGTAGTTTCTCAGCATTGATCCTTACAAAGCTTTTCGTTACAAATTTTCCCACCAGTCCCCTCCCCTCCCCTAGATGGCAGGAAGTTCACTACATGTTAATTATGTTAAAATACTTGACAAATCGAATATATGTATACATATTTCCACACTTATCATTGTTGTGCAAGAAAAATCGTATCTACAAGAGAAAAAAATCAGAGAAAGGAAACAATGCAAGCAAACATCAATAGAGTGCATGACAATGTTATGTTGTGGTCCACATTTCACATCCCTCTCTCTGGGTGTATATGGCTTTCTTCACTGAACAATTGGAACTGGTTTGAGACATTTCATTGTTGCAAAGAGCCATGTCCATCAGAATTGGTTATCATGTAATATTGTTGTTGCTGTGTATAATGATCTCCTGGTTCTGATCGTTTCACTCAGCATCAGTTCATGCAAGTCTCTCCAGGCCTCTCTGAAATCATCCTGCTGGTTTAAACTATCATTCTCAAAAGTACTTACAAATACAAGTATTTAGAAAGTGATGATTTTTTAATATGAATAGCAGATTTTTTATATCTATCCCTTCTTCATTCCATCTCTAACATGTAGTCACCTGATCCTTGAGTTTTGGTATCCTTTAAAAGGTTTTATGTATCTCAAGGGGAAAGTTTAGGTTCCTTTCAATTGACATGAAATCCTTTCTTTCTGGATGGTTCAAATAACTCTTTCTTAGAAATAGCTAACAGGACAAAGTGGTGGAATTGTTGGGAGATACTTGCCCTTCAGTATTTGGAATTTTTCTTCTCTGTCATATTAGCCAATCTGACAGATGTGAAGAAATAGCTCAGAGTAGTTTTAATTTGTATTTCTTTCATTCTATAGTGATTTTAAATATTTTATAACAGTATAATTTTGATTATTTTGTCTGATAACTGCTTACTTATATCCTTTGACCATTTATCAGTTGAGGAATGGTTCTTATTTCTTTATAATTGGGTCAGTTTTCTACATGTTTAAGAAATGAAGTCTTACTAATACATTGTTGGTGGAGTTGTGAATGGATTCAGCCATTCTGGAAAACAATTTGGAACTACGTTCAAAAAGTTATCAAACTGTGTATACCCTTTGACCCAGCAGTGTTTCTATTGGGCCTAAATCCCAAAGATATCCTAAAGAAAGGAAAGGGACCCACATTGCAAAAATGTTAGTGGCAAGAAACTGGAAACTGAGTGGATGCCCATCAGTTGGAGAATGGCTGAATGTTATGATATATGAATGTTATGGAAAATTATTGTTCTATGAGAAATGATCAGGAGTGTGATTTTAGAAAGGCCTGGACAGACTTACATGAACTGATGCTAAGTGAATGAGCATAACCAGGAATCATTGTACATGGCAACATCAGTATTATATGACCACCAATTCTGATGAACATGACTCTTTCCAACAATGAGATGATTGATGGCAGTTCCAATGATCTTTTGATGAAGAGAACCATCTTCACCCAGAGAGAGGACTGTAGGAAATGAATGTGGATCAAAACATAACATTCTCACTCTTTTTGTTGTTCACTTGCATTTTGTTTTCTTACTCATTTACTTTTTAAAAAAATCACATTTCTCTTGTGCAGCAAGAGAATGGTATAAATATGTTTATACATATTGGATTTAACATATTTTGACATGTTTAACATATATTGGATTGCTTGCCATCTAGGGAAGGGGGTGGGAGGAAGGAGAAAATCTGAAACACAAGGCTATGCAAGGGTCAATGTCAAATTATCCATGTATATGTTTTGCAAATAAAAAGCTTTATTTAAAAAAAAGGAAATGAAGTCTTTATGAGAAAAAAGATCACTGTAATTTTTCACAATAATGATGACCAACTATGTATTTTCATATATCTTATTTTTGCCCTGCTTATCCACCTTCTCTCTCTCTTTGTCTCTCTCTCTCTCTCTCTCTCTCTCTCTCTCTCTCTCTCTCTCTCTCTCTCTCTCTTTCTCTCTTTGTCTGTCTGTCTGTCTGTCTGTCTGTCTGTCTGTCGCTCTCTTCTCTATTAATCTTTCTCCTTTTACCTTATCCATTCTCAAAATGTTTTCCTTCTGACATTTACTCCCCCCCAAACTGACCTCCCTTTTATCAGCTGCCCCTGTCTCTTTTCTTATCCCTTTCCTTCCCAACTTTCCTGTCTGCTCAGATAGATTTCTTCACCCAATTGAGTGTGTATATTAGTGCTTCATTAAATAATTCCAGTGAAATCTTATGATCCCTTCTCCACTTCCCCATCTTCTCCTTCACTATAAAATTCTTTCAGACCTCTTTTATATCAGATAATTTATCCAATTCTATTTCCCCTTTTCCCTTCTTTCAGCCCATTCTTCTTTCTCATCCCTTAATTTTATTTTTTTAGATAATTGTACCATTCATGCTTACATACATTGCATACATACTTAAAAATATTACATATATACATTCCATTCATACATCCATATATCCAACTTACACCTCTGCTTTCTGTCTATGTATACTCCTTCTAACTGAGTTAATAGTGAAAAAGGTTTTAGGAATTATAAATATCATTTTCTCCCATATGGGAATATAAATAGTTTAACCTTATCAAATCCCTTGTGATTTCCCTTTCCTCTTTACATTTTCATGTTTATTTTGCAACTTGTATTTGAAAGTCAGATTTTCTACTCAGCTGTTTCATGAGGAATGTTTGAAAGTCCTCTATTTCATTGAATATTCTTTTTTCTCCTGAAGGATTATACTCAGTTTTGCTGGGTAGGTGATTTTTAGTTGTAATCCTAGCTCTTTTGCCTCTTGGAGTATCATATTTCAAACTCCCTGATCCTTTAATGTAGAAGCTGCTAAATTTTGGGTTTTCCTGACTGTTACTCAACAATATTTGATTTTTTTTTCTTTCTAGATGTTTGTGATGCTTGACCAATGGGTTCTGTAATTTGCCTAAAATATTCCTGGGAATTTCATTTTAGAATCTCTTCCAGGAGTTTATTGATAGATTCTTTCAATTTAAATTTTATCCTCTGGTTCTAGAATATCAAGGCAGTTTTCCTTGAGAATTTCTTCAAACATGATATGTAGGCTCATGATTTTCAGATAGTCCAATAATTCTCAAATTATTTCTCCTGTACTTATTTTTCAAATAACTTGCTTTTCCAATGAGATATTTCAGGTTTTCTTTTATTTTTTTTATCCTTTTACTTTTGTTTCATTGTTTCTTGATGTCTTATAAAGTCATTGGCTTCCACTTGTCCAATTCTAATTTTTTTTTTTTTGACTAAGGCTTTTGGGGCCAAGTGACTTGCCCAAGGTCGCACAGCCAGGAAGTGTTAAGTGTCTGAGGCCAGATTTGAACTCAGGTCCTCCTGACTTCAGGGCTGGTGCTCTATCTACTGCACCAACTAGCTGCCCCCCAATTCTACAAGGAATTATTTTTTTCAGTGAGCATTTATAGCTCCTTTTCTGTTTGGTCAATTCTACTTTTCAAGTCATTCTTTTCTCCATTGGATTTCTGGGCTTCTTTTACTATTTAGCCTATTCTGTTTCTATTTTCTTCAATCTTTTGTGCATTCCTTACTAAGGTGTTGAGTCTTTTTTCATAATTTTTTACATCATTCTCATTTTTCTTCCCATTTTTCCCACTGCCTTGATTTTTAAAATACTTTATTGAGCTCTTCCATGGCCTAAGACCAATTCATATTTTCTTTGGGGCTTTGGATGCAAGAATTTTGACTTTGTTTTCTTTTGAATGCTTTTTTTTCTCTTCTTTGTCACCATAACAATTTTCTATGGTGAGAATTGTTTTTGATCATTTTCTAACTTATATTTTGATTTTTAACTCTATGCTAAAGTGGGGCTTTGCTTCCCAAGTGGCAGGGGCAGTATTTCAAACTTCAGGATTTTTTGGTGCAACTATTTTCAGAAGCAATTCTGGGAACCTTTAAGTTTTGGGCTCTTTCAAGGTGGTATGATCTATGGAGAAGTGTGTTTATTTCTCTTCTGAACTGTGCACTGGGTTTGTGAGTGACCAAAACCAATTTTTTTTCAACCCTGGAACTGTGACCAGGATCCCTGTTCCCCTGTGTCTACAAACTCTGCTGTGTTAGTGTTCCTCCTTCCACTGGTACTAAGACCCAGGACTGCAACTCACATCCAAGTATAAGCAATGCAACAGAGTTCTGCCCCTGGTATCTGCAAAGGGACCCATATAAATATCCTTCTGCCCTATTATCTGATTCTCTTGCCATCTGTGACTGAGAGGTCTGGAAACCACTGTTGCTACCACTGATTCAGCCGCCTCAAGGCCTTTTCCTAGTTTGCGGGGCTTCAGTCTGTGCTTGGTGTGGTCTATGGTTGACTGTACTTTCACCCAGATGCAACAGATCATTCCTGTCAAACTTCTAAGTTGTTTTGGACTGGAAAATTGTTTCATTTCATATTTTTGTGGGTACTACTGCTTCAGAACTTGTTTAATGTCATTATTTAAAGGTATTTGGAGGTATTTGGGAGAGAGCTAAGATGAGTCCCTATCTTTTCTCTGCTATCTTAGTTCTACCTCTGTTTATTCCCTTATGAATATTAATTTGTGTTTATCTTTTTACGTTTCTCTTAATTCCAGTATTTGGATGTCAAAGTTTGTGAAGTTCTGGTCTTTTCATCAAGAATGCTTGGAAATATCATAATTTGTTAAAGGTACTATTTTCTCCTTTAATGGTATACTAAATTTGGTTGGGTAAGTTATTGGTTGTGAACAAATATCTTTTGCCTTTTGAGAATATCTTTATGTTGGTAGCTGCTAAATTATGTGTGATCTTGACTGTGGCTTCTTGGTGTTTGAATTCCTTCTTCCTGACTCTATATAGGATTTTCGCCTTGAACTTAAAGCTCTGAAATTTGACTGGAAGGTGCTTCAGAGTTCTCATTTTTCAGGAAGTATCTGGTGGATCCTTTTTATTTCAACTTTACCCCTGGTCCTAAAAGTCCTGTGTAGTTTTCTTTTAAAATTCTTAAAATATGAATGTAGACTATTAAGTGGATTTTACATAATTTAGTGATTCTTATAAATTTTTTCCTTAATCTTCTTTCTAACCCAGTTATTTTTACTAAAAGATACTTTATGTTTTCTTCTACTTTTTAAAAAGTGTTTTAATTTTGTTCTAAATTTTCTTATTATCTCATGGATACATTGGTTTCTATTTAATCCATCCAGAAGATTTTTTGCTTGGGCAAGGTTTTCTATCTCCTATGCCAAACTATTAATTCCCTTTCCAATTCTTTCTTCCATAGTTCTCATTCTTTTTAGAATATTTCCCCTAGCATATTCATTTCATAAATAAAACCATTTTAAAACTTTTTATAAAGAATTCTTGCTTCATCTCTTCCAGGGATTCCAATTGAATTTGTGCCCTAGATATTTTTTCCCTGAGGTTTTGATTGTAGATGTTTTAAAGTTACTCTCTTCTTCTGTGTTTGTGCCTTGAGTGTTTTGTCACCAGAATATTTTTTATGGTGAATTTCTTTTTTTGTTGTTCTCTTATTCTTTCAGCCTACTTCCTGATTTCATATGTAAAGTTAGCTCTGTCCCCTTCTTTAAAGGAGGTCCGGTTGATGCTTTCTTTTGGGTATTGAATGTTACATTGTTTTTAGCTCTTAGGGTAAACTCTGGTGGGGGTCTTAGAAGCTTTCATTGCTCCCAAAGTGCTCTAATCAAGAACAAAAACTGGCTGTTACTTCCTCGGTATGCGTTCTGCATGTTTGAATCTGAGTTTGGGTCTGAGAAGAAGTACTTGCTGCTTGAGCTGGCCACTGATAGTCATTTGTGAAGCTCTACTGGTTCAACCTGACAGTACTATAAATTTACCTTTGGTTTAGGCAGAAGTTGGAACTGAGATTCCAATCTGCTCCTACATCTAAGCCATACCACTGCTGTTTGCTTTTGAATTTTCTCCTTGCTTGGTACACAAGAGCCCACAGTAATTCCTAATACCAGAATAACACATTCCTTTGACAAATTGAGTCTTTAGTCCACCCTGGATCTGTGACTCAACACTTGGTAGTGGGTAACAAACTTGCAGCTAGCATCTGTTCCCATCTCAGTGCCCAGCATGGATTGAGACCTTCTCCTGGTTCCTTTGTGCACAGACTTTCCAAGGACATTACTCTATCCTTTTCTAGTCATAGTGCTTCCCCAGTTTCCACAGACCTCTGTTTGCCTCCCTGTGCTAACCTGGGCCCAGTCCTTAGAATGTAGACAATATTCCCTACCTTAAATCAACAAATATGGGGTTTCAAAATAGTCATGGGCATCTTCTGATTACTTTCTGTTATCTTACTATTTAGTGAGGGAAAGTCTTTAATTGACTGCTGAACCGGAACTCAATATATGTACAAAATATTTGAGTAGCCAATATCTTCCTTTGTATGGAATAAGGTATAATGCTTATTTTGTGTCAAGCATTGACATGAAGATCAAATGAGATAATGTGAATAAAGCACTTTGTAGACCATAAAATTCCACATTAATGTCCATGTCCATGTCCATTATCAATGTCTAACTGGCTTATGGATCTATTTGCAGCCACCTCCCTCTCTCCCTTCCTTCTTCTCTTCTTTCCTCCATTCCTTCCTCCCTTCTTCCTTCCTTCCTTCCTTCTCTCCTTCCTTCCTTTCTTCCCTTCTTCCCTTCCTTCTTTCCTTCCTTCCCTTTTTTCCTCCTTTCTCCTTCTCTTCCTTCTTCCCTACTTCCCTCCTTTCCTCCTTCCCTCCCTCCCTCCCTCCCTCCCTTCTTTCTTTCCTTCCTTCCTTCTTTCTTTCCTTCCTTCCTTCCTCCCTCCCTCCCTTCTTTCCTTCCTTCCCTTCCTTTCCTTCCTTCCTCCCTTCCTTCCTTCCTCCCTTCCTTCCTTCCTTCCTCCCTTCCTCCC
>JAJPUD010002480.1:130208-172115 GCA_023553655.1 Myrmecobius fasciatus | reverse complement strand
CTCCCTCCCTCCCTTCCTTCCTTCCTCCTTCCCTTCCTTCCTCCCTTACTCCCTTCTTTCCTCCCTCTCTCCCTCCCTTCCTCCCTTCTTCCCTTCCTTCCCTCCTTCCTTTCCTCCTTCCTTCCCTCCTTCCTTCCCTCCTTCCTTCCCTCCTTCTTTCCTTCCCTCCT
The DNA here is from genome assembly GCA_023553655.1 of Myrmecobius fasciatus. Lineage (NCBI taxonomy): Eukaryota > Metazoa > Chordata > Mammalia > Dasyuromorphia > Myrmecobiidae > Myrmecobius > Myrmecobius fasciatus. Next base: position 171,945 of record JAJPUD010002480.1, on the reverse strand, counting down.
TCCTTTCCTCCTTCCTTCCTTCCTTCCTCCCTCTCTTCCTTCCTTCCTTCCTCCCTTCCTTCCTTCCTTCCTTCCTTCTTTCTTTCTTTCCTTCCTCCCTTCCCTCCCTTCCTTCTTTCCTCCCTTCCTTCCTTCCTTCCTTCCTTCCTTCCTTCCTTCCTTCCTTCCTTCCTTCCTTCCTTCCCTCCTTCCTTCCTCTCTTCCTTCCTTTCTTCCTTTCTTCTTTCCTTCTTTCCTTCCTTTCCCCTTTTATTATCAACTAGGAAAATTTAAATGAAAAACCTAAGAACCTCTTGAGGGACTCACACTGACCTAGTTATCTCCTTTACAACCTCCTATAGAAGTAAATGAAAAGGTACAATGGAGGTAGAGAACAGAAATCTCTTGCTATCATTTTATCTCACTATTACTATATTTGGTTTTATGATTTGCCATTGAATCCACAAAATGTACTCTTACAAGATTGGATATTTTCTGTCCAAAGAGAATGCACATTTTCAATCAATGTGATGGGAGTGGGTATAAAGGGTCAGGCAAGGAGAGGAAAGTTCACATGTATCCTCAGAGATACTGAAGACTCAATTTAATACTTGGAAAACATGTTATTATACAAATCCAGTACTATTACTATGTACATCATTACAAGGAACATCCCACTACAATTAAAATGTTTTCAAGCCCCAGCTGATGGTCTACTTATTTTAAGTGATATTTGATACAACGAAATTCCAGTACAATGAACTAGCCCAGAAGCTTCTATGATGTTTGTTGCAACAGAATTTGACCTATGTTCTTCCACTGTCTATTGTAATTAAGTTGTCTATATCCCATGACATATTAACAGTAGGATAATTCAGTATTTCCTGATACCTCTGTCTTTTAAAGAAATCTCTACTCATTAGATCTACCCTTTTTATTTCCAAGTCTAAATTTCTACCCTCTCTATTCATTATTCCTTGAGCTCAGTTCGATAAAAGAACAGACAGTGGTCCCCAAAGTGATATGGCCTGAGCCTGTCTTGTAGGTTCTGGGATATGCCGAACTAGTGAGTAATGTCTGGGAATGATTTGGCTGCCTTCCTCTTACTCAAGGACAATTTCACGTTCTCACAAGCTCTCAGAATGTTTTCTCTTCAGGAACAATGTCTGACACTGGAATTTCCTAAACCTGCTGTTCTGTGGTGAGACAAATGTCTTCCCAAATAGGAAAAAGGGAAGCCAAACTTGCCCCTTGTTTTTCTGGCTGGTTCTTTGTGTAGTGACCTTGTGTTTCCTAGACTTCTTCATTTACCCCCAAAAACTGAGCAAAGGTGGTGAATAATTTGGCATTTAATGGAAATAACTAATGTGTTTGTGCCAGTTTCATTTCTTATACAATTTGATGGCCAAAGAATAAAAATTGCAAGTCACCCAAAGGCAAGTGGAAAGATCTACAATGATTATAAATAGAGTGAAGCATATTAACAATGCTAGATCAAGGGAAAAAGCACAATAAAGATCTTATTAAAGATCATAGAAGAAAATGAGAACCAGTAATGAGGTGAGAGAAAAGAATCACAGGGAGTTCATGTGCTGTATTAGTTCCAAAATAAAAAACTATTCCTTGACTTCCATCCTCATTCTCTACCCCTGGATATTGATAGAGTCCTTTGCAAAGATTTAGGGCAGGATATGGACAAAAATCACATATAGGATGAGAAATCTTGGATGGGTATCTGTATCATTCATATAAACACTAAGGCAAATAAGATACCAGACTCATTAACTGACTGATTGAAGCGGTGATATGAATCTGAACTCATTTTCTGACAATTGACTGCTTCCTCATTGACATCCCTCGTTTCCAAAATCCTGTGGTACTCTACTGTCTGCATCTTACTTTCAAATGCATGTACCTTTTATATGTATAACATATATATGCATATATATACAAACATTATATATCTTATTGTATATAACATATATATGTACACATACATATTTATATACACCTATACATTTAATAATACATATACACATATATTCATATATGACCTTAAGATTTACAAAAGACTTTATAAATGTTATCTCATTTGATTTTCATAGCAACCCTGGGAAGCAGGTGCAATTATTCTCCTCATTTTCTAGATGGGGAAATTGAGTTTCATAAAGGTTAAGTGATTTATTCAAGGACATATCAGATAGTTAAATGTGGTAGGGAAGATTTGAATTTAGGCCTTCCTGACTAGTCCAGTGTACTACTTTCTCATTTTCTCTCTCTCTCTCTCTCTCTCTCTCTCTCTCTCTCTCTCTCTCTCGCCCTCTCTCTCTCTGTTTCTATCTTTTTTTCTGTCTGTCTTTGTCCCTCTCTGTCTCTGTCTCTTTCTCTGTATATATATATATATGTGTATATATATACATATATATATAATACACAAACAGCATATGTAATATTTTATATCTTTAAATACATATATTTGTATATGTATATGTATGTATGTGTGCTTGAAGATCATTGCAGAGTAGTCCTAGACTAGAAGTCAACAAGAGCTAAATTTAAGTTCAGCTTCAGACATTTATTAGTTATATCATACAATTTCTTTTCTTCATCTAAAAAAAAAAACCCTCATGCCTCAATTTCTTCATCACCATAATTTGAGGAGGTTAGTTTCAACGGCCCCAAGATCCTTTCCAGATATAAGTAAGATCTGGCAATTTACCCTGCCAGACTGAGACCCAATTATTCCCCAGATAGATCAAAGTTTGATGGGAAATGGAGAAATAATTTTTGTTGAGTTGATGATTGAACCCAAGAGAGTCAATGAGATTAGAAAACTAAATCATAAAGAATAGTAAGGGGGGAGGGAAAGCACAGTAATTAAGAATCAGAAAAAAAAGCACAACAATCAAAATCCAGAAGAGTAATCCATAATAAATCTCAGACTTTAATTGTCTTTGTGTAAATGATCAAAGTTTAAGCAATGAACAGGAAGATCTAGAGACCTTAAGACAAAGAGGGAAAGTGGACCACAGAGTAAAAAAACAAAGTTGAGGTGGACTACTAATTGATAAGAATTCTTTTTACCTAGCCTTACACAAACCCCAACAGTTTCTCTCTGGGCTACCTTCATACCAAATAATAATGTATTCTTTCTCATCCACATCCACTTCCTACCTTTAGCTCTGAGCATATAAATTAAGTCAATTATGTTAATCAATCGCCCTATGATTCTACTTTCCATCTTTATGACTTCCTAGAATAAAATACCCATCCCTAGCCACCATTCCCTATGTATGTTGTCTTCTTCTATTAGAATTTAAGTTCTTTTAGGGCACTATATTGTTTTTATGCCCATCCCAAACACTAAACACAGTCTAGAACAAAATAAATAATAAACGATTTTTTATTCATTCAAGTATTATTCATTTAGCATTTATTCAAAATCATCACTGATACTTCAGCATGATAAAATTCTTGATGAGGATATGAAATTTTATTCAAAAGAAAATAAAGTTAATGGGAAGGGGAGAAAGTTTTATGAATATTTTGAATGTATAGTGATATAAGGAAATCCAGGCACTTGGAGGAGAAAGCATGAGGGAGAGCACATGAGGGAAAGCACTTTGATGAAGATCAATGAATATAGAATATAGAAAACAGGAACAATTATGTGACTAGCATATTCTACAGTCAACCTAGATAAAGACAGGAAGTCAATGAGCTCAGGAAATGTATTGCAAGGCTGTCACAAAGTCATATCATAGCAGTGATAGGAATTAACTTACCCATTAAACTTCTGGATCTCTTTCTCTGTTTTTAGAGCAGCTCATAACTTCGTGAGTTACTTCAGTGATAAATTTCTTCAAAAGACAAAGAAACCCAAAAAGGGGAAATTTGATTATATTTCTGATTATTACTTTAAAAAAAGAGGTACTGGATTCTTGGGGTGAAGTCTACTTTCTTGGAAAGTTTGTGATCTGGGAGAAAAAACTGGGACATGGTCTAATATGCACTCTATTATTTTAGGAGAGATTTCAAAGGGAGTAGAGGAAGGGTAAATAGGTTACCCATGGACAAAATTTAGTTAGGGAAGTCAGGCCAAGAGATATAGAAAACTATCAGGAACTAAATTGTGAAGACACAAAGAAAAATTATTCCTATGAGTAAGAAAAAAAATCTGTTGAGGCAGGGGGTGTGTATGTGGTAAAATGTGGATGCCCATGGAACTCATGAACCAACTTAAATTTATAAAATATATGTTGTTGTTCACTTGTTTCATTCATATCAAACCCTTCATAATCCCATTTAGGGTTTTCTTGGCAAAAATACTAAAGTGGTCTGCTTTTTTCTTCTCTAGTTCATCTTACAGATGGTGAAATTCAGACCTGTAGGGTTAAGTGATTTGTCCAGGGTCACATAGCTAGTAAGTATTTGAGACCAGATTAGAATGCAAGTCTTCCTGATTCCAGGCCTGGTATACTGCTTACTTGCCCTATAAATATATATTTACAAAAGATGAAATTAAGGACAAGTAAGATAGATGAACATAAAGTTATGGCACAATCCTGTAAAAATAGTGTCAGTAGTCCTAAAACGCACATATTAACAGAAGCTGACAAGGGAGACTAAAGACAATAAATATGGCTTTTTGTTTTAGGTATGTTATTGGGGAAAGGGGGATCAAAATAGGAGTAGTGCTGCTCATTGAGTTTTATGAGATGATATTTGACAATAGACAGAAGGCAGAGTTGTCCAGTTCTCATTTTAGTTCTACTTACTTTCCCAAGAATGGTTTTTACAATGGAAATGACAATATAAATGGATAACAAGGAGTTTTATATCCAGTATAATCAAGCAAATAGAGATCTTGTTTGCCCTTGAATAATTCAGATAACTGAGCCTAGCTAATGTATATTTTTGGATACTTTTTTTTTAAATGGCAGCTATTACTGCTGAAAAATATATCTTTTGTAAGATTAGATAATACAATTTGATGAATTTCAAAAGGGTTGAATGACTAGACTCAAATAATAATCCCATAATTTGGCAGAAAATTCCCATTAGTGTGCCCTAGAAATTAATGCTTAGTCCTGTATCAATGCCTTAGATAAAGCCATAGATGGCAATATTCACTAAATTTTTATGTTCATAAAGTAGAAAGTAAAATTATTAGAGTCAGGATTGAAAAATAAAAGTCTTGACAGGTTAGCAATTAGAATGACTATCAAGATACAATCAAAGAATGAATGCAAAAATCGTATATTTGGAGTCAAGAAATCCTTGAGAGAAGTATAGAATTGCAAAGGCATTAAGAGATAGAAAAAATATTTAGAGTCATTAATGGATTATAAACTCAAGTTGGGTTAATAGTGTGATAGGATTACAAAAACAAATAGCAAAAAAAAACCAAACAAACAAAACCTGAGGGCAGATAGGTGGCAAAAGCAAACAAACAATGAAAAAAAAAAAGAAATAAGGGTGGATAAAAGAACTGCTCTTGAGTCAGGAGGATAAGACTTTAAACATGGCCTCAGATACTTCCTAGTTGTGTGACCCTGGGCAATTCACTTATCCCCATTGCTTCCCCACCTTCACCCCCCCAAAAAAATTATAAAAACAATCTTGAGCTGCATTGAGAAATGTGAAAATAGAAAATGATGCAAATAAGGAAATACTAATCCCACTATAATGTGGGCCTGTCAGGTTATACCTACAGTATTATATTCAGTTCTGGGCATCATAGTTTAAGAAGAGCATTGACAGCCTGGCCAAAAACATGTATAGAGGGACAACCAGGTTGGTGAAGCGCTCAGAGACTTTGTGACCTGTCCCTTAAGGGCCTGGAGACAGTTAACATGGAGAAGAGATAACTCAGAGTATATTCAATAGTGTTAAACATTTGAAAGACTATTATGTAAGAAAGTGATTAGACTTTTCTGTTTGCCTCTAGGGGCAATCAGTCAATCAACTAACATTTATTAGGCCCCTAAAATGTTTCTGTCTTTTTCCCCAAAGACTTTTATTCCTTTGAGGAGATATAACAAATTCACATGTAAGATGTAGGGACAGGAAAAGGAGCTGGATTTATGTTTTCATTGGTATAGAAAACTTATGGGTGACGAATTTCTAATTAACAATATAGTTCATTCAGCATCTTCTCTACAATTTAAAGGTCATTTAGAGCTCTGAGTGGTTAAGTGAATTGCCCAGTTATGCAGGTTGCATGTGTCAGAGACAGAATATGAAACCAAGTATTCCTCACCAAGGCTAGCTATGTTATGCCAGAAGGAGAGGCAATCCTTAATCTCCTTAATACACAAAATAAATACACAATGATTTGAGGGACACAAATAATAGAAGAATCAGGCAAGACCTTTTGAAGAAGATAATACTTGAGTTGAACCTAGAAGGTAACTAAACTAATCTAATACAATAAATAGTTATTAAATGTCTTTTAAGTGCCAGCACTTTGCTAACTGCTGGGAATACAATGAATAAAGAAAAAGATGGCTACTGTCTTCAAAAGAGGGCCCTCAATCCCGTACAACACTTAGGGCCCTAGGAGAGAAGAAGAATTAAACTAAGAAAAAAAAACCCATTGAATTTAGCAATAAAAAGTTTTCTGATTACCTTGGAGAGAGAGTAGTGGCTGTTGAATGGTTGGCTGGATAGAATGTAAAGAACTGAGAACCGAGCCGGAGATGAGAAAGTAGTAGCAATGTAATAATTGTAAAACAGTTTTTCCCCCAGGACCAAAAAAAAGGGGGGGAAGAGAATTTATATAGGTTAATAGCTTGAAGAGATGGTAAAATAAATAAAGGCTTTTTATAAGATAAGACAGATTTGGATATATTTGTAAGCAAGAGGGGAAAAACCAGTGGATAAGGAGAGGCTAAAAATTAGAAAGAAAGAAATGATGCTTAAAAATACAAGTTTCTAGAAGTGAAGGAAAGAAAGGCAATAGGATCAGAAATGTAAGTAGAGAAGTGTAAGTAAGAAATTAGTGTTGGCAGGAAGAAGGATTGTGTCATCTTCCAAGATTAGGACAGAGAAGAAGAGCACAGAGAATGATGCTAAAGTAATTTGAAGCTTGGAAATGAGAAGAGGGAACTCTCAACAGATGACCTCATTTTTTTGTTATTGTAGAAATATGAAGTCTATCATAAAAACTTTGTAATAATCACAGCTATACCAAAATAGAAGGTCTGCTTTAGTGCTTTTAGTCTTTTAGTAGAGGTTGGATGACCACTTGTCAAGTATATTATGGAGAAACTCCTGATGTCTATAGGAATTGAACAAGGTAATTACTGAAATACCTCCTAACTCTGAAATTCTATGTTACAGCAATTCTTCCTGTTCTCCAGCAGGACAGAATAAGCATATTCCTTCTTTCACTTCAATGCTTCATATATTCCAAGTCAGCTCTTATTCCTCTTCCTGTCTTCTAAATCTTTTTATCCTAATATAAGCATTTGACATAGTTTCTAATTCCTCAAGCTTCCTGATCATCTTCCTCTAGCTAGTCAATGTCGTTCAGTTTAAAATTTGGCACTTCAGAAATGAATACAAGACTCCAACATGTACTAAGAGGAGTACAAAGTGGAACTACTATTTTACATTTTCTGTACACTATAATGTTTAAATGCAGTCTGAGGTTTCATTAGCTTTTTCAGCATACATTCTGCAATATTGACATGTACTGCACTTGCACTCAAGGAAAAGCTTTCTTTCACCCTCTCCATAAATTGCTGTCTAACCACATCTTCTTTTTCCTTTTTTTTTAAACAATCAATAATTTTATTAAATAAAATGATAACAATAGACAGCCAAATAGTACTTAGGAGGAAATATATGTCTCTAAACACATACATAAATAGAGATTTATAGATCTAATAAATGATATGCATTTAAAAGAACCAAGTAAAAGGAAAAAAACCTGTCTCCAATTAAATACCAAAATAGAAATCTCCTAAATCAAAAGAGAAACCAGTAAATCTGAAGTAAAAAAAACACTATTGAACTAATAAATGAAATTAAGAACTGAATTTATGAGACAAAAAATAAAAGTCATTGACTATTTTGATTTACAGTAATAACAATATTGTGAATGACTTAGCTAATTCTCAGCAATGCAATGATCCAAGACAATCCCAAAGGATTCATGATGCCAGCTCCAGAGAAAGACCTAATGTTATCCTCCAGAAAAAGAACTGATGTTGTCTGAATACAGATTGCAGCATATTTTTCCCTTTGTCTTTTTCTGCTTGTCTTGTACAAAATAAATAATATGGTAATGCCTTACATGATTGCATACATATAATATATCAGATTGCTTTCCATTTCAGTGAGAGAGGAGTTAACAAGGAAGGGCTGAAACTTGGAACTCATTTTTTGAATATTAAAATTGTTTTAAATGTAATTGGAGATAAAATATCATTTAAAAATAAAATAAAAGAACAAAACCAAATTATTAATATAAAAAATAAAAAGGTGAATGTACAACCAATGAAAATGGAATAAAAGCAACCATCAGGAACTATTTTGTTCAAGTTTCTATCAGTAACACTGACATTTTTTTTTTTGCAATTCTTCTATACATTATGCCATACAAGTATATCATGCTATATAAAAAAAATCAGATCAAAAGGGGAAAAATGAGAAAGAAAACAAAATGCAAGAAACAATAAAAAGGTATAATAATAAAAAAACTATTTTGTAATTCACTCTCAGTCCTCATAGTCATTTCTCTAAGTGCAGATGGCTCTCTTCATCACAAGACCATTCAGCCACATCTTCTTTATACTGTATTTGTACACTTGATTTTTAAAATTAATTATGGAAGACCTGACAGTGAGAATTCCCTTTCTCTCTTCCCCTGCAAGTCCAGATGTCATATTATATCAGAAAGGAAGAATATTTGCATGCAGTGGGCACTTTATAAATGTGAGTAATAAAAGAATAGGATAGAATGAATAGAAATATTTATGAGAGTAGTCAAAGGTATTATAGCATGAGGATGGAAGTGACATGTTATTACAGAAAGAAGTAAATCTGGAGGAATTATTTTGAAGTGAAGTTTATCATCCCTCTCCTTAATCTCTTTTCTCCTTCCTCTCCCTACACTTGATGTTTCTACATCAAGCACAATACCTTGTGACTGCTCAGGATTTCCTACAAATATACCAAGCAAATTTTACCCACTCTAGTGAATTTCCCAATATCTCTCTTTCCATTAAAGTTAGCTGTGTTTAGAAAGAATGTTACTGTCCTAAAAAGAGGGCACTCTATCTAGTACAAAACTGAATGATAATAACTTCATCAAACTGAGGATAAGTGATTCACTCAGGGTCACAGAGATATTAAATGTCCAAAGGTAGATTTGAACTCAGATCTTCCTGAAGCCAAGCAAAGTACTCTAGCCATTCTATCCTCTAACTGCCATAATAGCAAAACTACCTGATTTCACCAAACTGTACAGTTTAAGAGGGAAAAATAGACAAAAAACAAACCAGACCAAAAAAATCACAAAACTTCTCTAACCCATCAGTTTGAGAAATTCTGAGATCTGGATCAGAGTGCTAGATTAGGAAACACTATTTTCAATTAGTGGTTTCTCCTTTATTTAATTGAAGAAAGGAAAGGAAATGGAGCAGGAAATCATAAAGAGACTAGATAAAGCCACCTAGAAGCCTAGTAATTTTAAAGTTTTGATTTGTTTGTTTTTTTACAATTATTCCTTCAACATTACAGATATTAGGGGAGCAGCACCTCTGCAATCTAGAAAATTGGTGCAAAAATTTTTGGCCGTACCTTTGTACTAGAGAAGTTTGATTTTTTTTTGTTTCTTTTATGAGATATTAACAGTACCTTATTGTAAAATTTGGATTTATATTATAAACTACTATACATATATTGTATGCATTTCTGAGTTTCTATACTTTTTCAGTGTAATCTGCTCACCTTCACTTGTCATCTCCCCAAATTCTTTCTCTCTCTTTTTTTTTCATCAACGCATGATATATTGAAACCTTGATGGGAAAAGTCATGGTGTGGAAGGGAGTGAATGAGGATACAATTAATTCTCTAATAATATTCCTTAAATTTGAGTGCAAGGACTCTTTCTTTTTTTTCATTTTTTCTTTCTTTGTTTTTCTTTCTTTTTTGCACAATCACATTTGTACAATCACAAAACTTACTGTAAAGTGTAAAGTATACATGATGACACTGATTACTATTACTTGACATGAAAAGCACATTTGATTCAGGAAAGCAAAATTTTCACTTTAAGACTATCCTCCAACAAGGTGTATCCCATGTGTATGTCAAAATCATACATGATTACTTGAGAGATGTCACAACAGAGATAAATTTGTTTGATAATCCATGGCATGGGGTGAAAAAAGAGAGACTAAGGACAGTGAAAGATAAAGTTTACTTTAAAGCTCGTTCTTCCTCTGGACTTGCCTTTTTCAAGCACAGAGTTCAAACAGAAGAGGGATTTCCTCTGCAGAGCTGTGTTCCAAGGCTTGGCGCAATCAGCACAACGTCATTCACAAACAGAGGCACTAGGGACCTCGGATTCTACAGGGACTAACTTGAGTTTGAACTCTTTGCTGGACATTCTCCATGACAGTGAGCAACACCTTTGGCAAATCTTCTTTTCCCTGTTTTATGCCTCACTTGATATTAATAATCAGAAGGTTGTCAAACCAAGTTATATCTGTTATTATATTTTTCAAGGAATCATTTATGATTTTGACATGTGCATGGGATTCATCTTGTTGGCAGTTATTTTTAAGGCAGTTGTGTTCTATGAAATCAAATGTCTTTTTATAGGCAAAAAATAACAACACGAAAATCTTCCATCATTATACACACAATATATACACATGTGGTTGAAGAAAGCCAACTGAACAGATGACATTCACTTTATTGGACCCATAGAGCACATATTGACTAATGTGTCTTGGACATGTAGTGGGCATAGAGACTAAGTTAGACTCAGAATTAAGCAAGAGGAAAAGAGTGAACTGCATTGCCTTTGGGAAATTGCATAGCTCCTTTATGGATCCCAAGCTTCTCTCCGAAACAAAGATCCATCTTCCTCTGGCAATGTGTGGCTATGAGTCATGGAACACTACAATAAATGAAAAACTATGGCATTCACCCAAAGGGCAATGGAGAGGAAGAAGAGAGGCATTAAAAAACTGAAACATAACACAAATAAGGAACTACTGTCTAAAGGATGTAATCAAAAATATATATAATTAGGGGGGGAAAAGATAATTATGTAATGAGAGTGTAATATAGTTGATGAATAACCTATATGTTGTCTTGGTAACTACATAATATCAAGAGGACAAGGAGAAAGCCACAGGAACATACATGGTCTGGACTTCTTGTGGTGAATGGTGAGGGCATGAGAATGGACAGGCATAGATATGTTGCAATTAGATTCCTTAGAGGGAGGATCTCATCTGATAAAATCACAGATCCATTGGAGTATTGGATAATAAGACAGTAAATTATCAGTATGATCAAGTGTAGTGAAGGTTACAGATATGTGTAGGAAAAAAAGCACTGGATCTAAAGTCAGAAAATCTGGTTCTGAGTCTTGACTCTGCCATTTACTAATTTGTCTTTTTACAAGTCACTGAAACTGAATCATAGTTGCCTCATTTGTAAAATGGTGATCATAACACTTGCAACTACCTCTCTCACAGGATTTGCTATCCCAGCTTTAAGTTTATGGTGGACAATCCAAAGGACACCAATAGCTTAAGATAGCACAAGTTCAAGGAAGCCACTTTCTAGAGATAGGCTAAATTCTTTCTTTATGCACTTATTTGTAGAAAAAACATGTGTAACATTTGCTTCCCAAGGAAAAAAATATATATATATATATATTGAATGAAAAAGAATGGAATTTTGGAATTTCCCTAAGTAGGATTAGTACACTAATGAAATAACAATTTCATTGTACTGTACTATACTATGACAAAATATAATTATTAAAATATAACAAGAAAATAATGTGAAATTAGTCTTCCACTATAATTGCACATAAATAATACATATATTTACATGCACACATAAAAAACACATACTTATACAAACATATACACATATATCACCATGTTACAGGATATATGCATATTCATACATATACACATACCTATATTTCAGCATATTTAAATATATATGTATATATATGTACATGTATAACAGTATATCTAAACATACCTAGAAAAATAGAAACTTTGACAGATGGAAACTATATACATAATGATTGATATGAATGTCTGTGTGTGTGTATATATGTATGCTTATGTATATGTGTATGTATATATTCAGGTCTACTTTTATCATGAGTTCCTGGGTACATTTTCTATGATTTTATAGAGTTTTCCTTTGATGAACATCATTTCGTCCTACATGAGCCACATGTCTGAGCTACTTGTTGTTAAAAAACCAGTAATGTGGTAATCAATTGGGACATTCAACTCATTCTGACTATACTTATGCACTGGACAGACATAATTTAAATGTTCTTGAAAGGAGGAAACCAATGCTTTTAAGAATTAAGGACTAAATTCCACCACTAGGTTTATACACAGCTCCCATTGATTCAAGGTAGTTAGGAAATGTTAGTCAGGATCTCACAAGTTTGCAAATCCTGTCCTTTTCTATTTTAAACTAGTTTGTCCAGCCTTCCCCCAATACAACCCAGACCTTATGGATCACAAGAAAAATAAGCTTAAAACATGGGGAAGGGGAACGTAAGTTTTTTTTTTTTAAATATTCATTGATAAAAAAATATTGAGAAAAGATAAAAGCACACAGCTTTTTCTTGGCAGGGTCCCATGGAAAATGGAGAATTTAAGCAATTATCTAGAAAATTTAGGTTTAAAAATCACGTTGATCTGTAACCTGACAATTTTAAGTAGAGGAACAACAATGCTTCGTATCTTAGATCTGTGTTTTCCACGGTAAGGGCCTGGTACTCCTAGTGGGCCATAGAACATGACAATCTCCAATAACTAATCAAATGGTGGACAGACAGGTCTTTCACAAGAAAGCTGATTGCAGGACATTTTTTTTTGTTAACACAGTTTTATCTCTTTTACCCTTTTACCAGTGTCTTCCAATAATATCCTACTCCGACCCTTCTGATAGGTCTCCTGCTATGATTGTCCAGGCTCTTAACATATATTTTTTTGTTCCAACGTCAATCAATGGCAACCAATGCATATTTACCAGTAGTGAATTATGTAGGTAAAATTCTTCCTATCTCTGACATACTCCTCATTCTGAACCCTAGATCACCTTGTGATCATGGCATCCATCTCTGAATACATTCTAGGGCAGTGGCCAATCAACAAGCGTTTCATTAACCTCTCTTTGCTTGCAATAAGATGGAATGAATTGTATAGGACAAACAGTCATGGATGCACATTTATCTACATCTCAGATCTCCTTACACTATCTTTTCCTCAAAACCTTCCCTCTTCTGAATTTCTCTCTTTTTTGTTAAGGGTATCACCATTCTAATAGTTAGCTAGGTTCACAACCTTAGTGTCATCCTTGACTCTAGGTAATTCAATATCCTTCACTCCACATAGCCCAAGGATTCTTAACCTGGGACCCTGAGCTTGTTTTTTTTTTTTTTTGTTTTGTTTTGTTTTTTGTTTTTGTTTTTGTTTTTTTTTTTTGCTGAGGCAATTGGGGTTAAATGACTTGCCTAGGGTCACACAGCTAGGAAGTGTTAAGTGTCTGAGACCAGATTTGAACTCAGGTCCTCCTGACTTCAGGGCTGGTGCTCTAACAACTTCACAACCTAGCTACCCCTGAACTTATTTTCTTTTTAAATATTTTGACATTTCAGTATGATTGGTATCTTTTCTAATGCTATGTATTTTATTTCATACTTTAAAAAACTTTCTATTCTAAGAAGGGACCCATAGACTTTAGTAATCTGCCAAAGGGGTCCATGATCCCTAAAGCATTAAAAAATTTTGATATCAGTTTTTATACCTTATCAATTCTATTTCCACAACATCTCTCCTGTCCATTTTTCCCCACCTACACCACTACTATTCTCATTGAGGACTTGAACTACTGCAAAAGCCTCTAATTGGTTTCTCTGCCTCGAGTCTATTTTGTTCCACTGTTCTCAAAATTCCCAAAATGATATTCCTAAGGTGCTGGTCTGGTGATTTTTTTTTTTGCCAATAAACCCCAAAAGGATCAGTAAGAGTTGGACATGACTAAAAATGACTTAACAACAACAATATCTAACTGGGAATATATGTGCTTTTTTATTGATAGGAGTACACAATTAAAAAAAAAGAAATCACCAAATAGATATAATGGATATAATTTGTTTGGTAGTAAATTAAACAAACAACAACAAAAAAAAGTGATTTTGATTTTATAGTATTTACTCCAGAGAGATCAAATTTCCCTCCAAAGTCACTTGCTGGGAGGCTCTGCTTCTTTTCATTCTTTAGAGTCAATCTGTTTACCTTTTCCTAACCTTTGCAAAGCCAGATTTACAAGGTAATGTACTCTATATGTCAGTAAAGAGAAGATAACCTAGAACAGGGATTGCTAACACTGGTACATTGACTTTTGAATTGGCTGCTTTCAACCAGTTATCTGTTGAAACACTTTATCCTTTTATGAGGGTGAATCCAGAGTGCACTGAGTAATGTACAATAAAATTAGTTCTAGGGGGAAGGAGTAGAGAAGAACCAAGTTTAAAAAGAAAGTGTGGCTAGATAAGCCCAGTAAAAAATAAGCCTCAATGACTTCATTGTGAAGTAATGACTTCTTACCAAATAACTGCATTGTAGTTTTATCTTTCCAACCATGATTGTGTTAATGCTCTAAAATTAAATCTCTTGTGAAAGTTATCTGGAATTTCTCAACAAGTTTTTAAAGCGGTTTTATTTTTTCATCAGAGGTCATGCCTCAAGAATTTGTAGGAATTCCGCCTGGAAAGTCATAATCAGTGGAAACTGGCAGTCAAAGCTAATTTATATTACTCTTCCAGATAAAAATTCCTTCCGTCTTAGACCTGCATTTCAAAAAAGATTATTATCACTCTGGAGAGAATACATCAGTGAGGAAAGAGGAGGAATGACCTCAGGGATCTCTACCGCATCTGTGTAGCTATGCATTTGATTCTTTTTCAGTCTCATTTAAAAAAAAAATCTTTTCCTTTGAAATGCTTCAGTGATACAGAGAGGCAGAAAGCAAAGGTCCAGCTTGACAGGAACTATCAAAGAAAGCCACTTTCATTTGCCTCTTTCTTCCAGCCTCTTATGAGCAAGATGGGGTGATGGCACCTTTGAAAGGGGAGGAGGCAGGTCCTTTTCCTAACATGGCAGCAGTAGACCCTCATGCCTTTTGCACTGAACGTGGTGGGTTGTTACCCAAGTCAAAACAGTGCCTTTTTCTTTCATCTGTTCCTTTCCACATCTCTGTCCATCCAAAAGGCAGAGAATTCAGGCAATATTTGCTCCCCATTATGGATATATAGTAATA
This sequence comes from Myrmecobius fasciatus, assembly GCA_023553655.1. Taxonomy (NCBI): domain Eukaryota; kingdom Metazoa; phylum Chordata; class Mammalia; order Dasyuromorphia; family Myrmecobiidae; genus Myrmecobius; species Myrmecobius fasciatus. The sequence continues at coordinate 156,417 of JAJPUD010002480.1, read as the reverse complement.
GGGAACAGCACAGACAATTTAGGAATAATAATAGATACTGGAGCTCTCCCATTAGTAAACTCATTCTATCAATTGGGTTTGGTATCTTCTCCAAGAAAACTGCTTAAAACACTAAATAGTCAAATGAATTGCCTGGAACCACACAGAAGGTATATGGTAGTCTTGAACCCAGATCAACCTGGTTTTGAGGTCAGCTTTCCATCTATTTATCAGCTGCTTTTCAATAGACATTTCAAAGTACTTCAAAATGCTTACTTAAGAGCTTAAGAATTTTTTTTTTTTTTTACCCCAGTGATTTTGGCAAAAAGAGCAGCATAAAGTAGCATTTCCAGCATTTCAAAAGGGGCAGGTCTTAAAGTCAAAAAGCCAGGTGAAGTCCTTCCTTTGAGCTTCCTATTTATGTGACTTGGGTTCCTCTACTCCTCACTCTGACTCACTCCAGAAATCCAATCTTCCATCTTCCCAACATAAATATCATCTGCTCTTAGCTCACAGTCATCATCACTTTGTACCTGGATTATGATAACAACCTTCTGCTTGGTCTCTCTAGTAGGTCCTTATTATCTTCAGCATCAAATACAAAATACTTTGGCAATCCCTGACCTCTTCCTCCTTTCCAATCCTACACTTTATTCCCCTTTGATCTGCCCTATTTGTTGTTCTTTACTCCATGTCCCAACTCCAAGACTTTTCAGCCAGTAATGCAAAGCTCTTATGAACATAGGAAACATTCTATTTACTAGAAATTCAATCATCTTTATTGAAATATTTCAACAAGTTTTTTTAACTTAAATCTACTAGTGTCATGCATGCATTTCTTACACAATTCCAAAAAAAAATCATATATTTGGTGCAAGACCATTGATAATCCTATGTGGTTTTCAGCGGGTAGGTAATTCTTTAACAGTGGAAACAGAAGACAGATTTGCTTCCAATTGTGAGCTCATTCCTAAGGTCACCACTAAAAGCTGAAAGAGAGGTTGGGTCCAAAATAAACAACTGCTTGAACTATAAAGCATTTCTCTCAGAGGGTGCCCAGCTTTGTATGAAAGAATTCCACCTCAATCATGGACAGGCATCTCTAAATTTTTCAGTCTATTAGAAGGTATTTGCAGTGTCTGTCTCTTGCACATTGACCCTTTCTCCACCCTATATTTATTTCTCAAGGATATTGATTTTAGATTTAGACCCATGCATTTCTTAACTCTCCTGGATCTTTGTGCTTCTGATGCTCGGGAAGGATGGAAAAGTCTAGTTCTAAACTATCTGTAGGGGGAAAAAATCGCTAACTCAGTTGGCTAGAAAAGTCAGCAAATAAGCCAAAAAGTTTAATTTGTTGTAACCTATGATTTCTTAGTAAATATTAACTAATAGTTGAAATATGCATGGATTTATTTTCCTGGACTCTGTAAATCTTTAAAATAATAATTTCATCAAAAAGAAAAATCCAAGTGGCACTTTTTTAATAGTTGATAAAGGCAGGGTGGCTAGTCAGCTTTCCCTAGTTGATTCAAAGCTACCTTTTTTTGAGTGTATTTTAAAAAATTCATTATATAATAACCTTTATTTATTTACCTAGCAGATTTGTAGTTTCTCTACAGGTTCTACAGGAACTCCAAATACTCTGGCTGTCTGGGAACCTAAAGCCAACCTGTCGTCAGATCAAGCAAACTAAGTACTATTTGTTGAATTACATGCCAACTTCACCTTCTGTCTCAGACCTGCCTGCCAACTTAGTGCCAAACCTATCATTAGTAGTGAAGATTCAACTGTTTACTCAGATATGAGTCCCTAAGGACACTTCAAAGGATTTGAGCATGAGAAAGGAGCTACATGAAGGAGTTGCTCTAGATAATCTTGAAGGTTGCTTCCATCTCTAAATCTTTGAGTTTAGGGACCCATGTTGCATTAATAGTCCACTCCAGAAGAAAATCCACTTCCTAGCCAAGGCGCTTCTCTCATATGGAAACCACTATTTTCAGGGGCTAAATTCTCAAAGGTTATCCCCTCTTTATGATTTTTCCATTCACAGCTCCTCTGCACTTTTTCCTACTCTTTCCTTCCATCAAGAAAGCAGATGGAATGCATTAACCTATGCCTCAATCTTCAGTCCTCACTGTCAGTTTCTAAATTCAATAGCATAATCATCAAGATATGCTTTGGGAAAATCTATTCCCTTCCATGATCCTGCTTTCTCCTCTCACTTCACTGTATTTATTTATTTCTTCCCCAAATGCAAGACTCTACTATCCCTGTCTCTCCTATTGGTGAAGGACATTGCCTTAGGGCTATCATTTGGAAGAGACTCTTGTTTAAATTATCACCTTCTGCTCTAGATCTTTCATCCATATACATATGGGTCAAATCCTGTTAAAAACAAACTCTGAGAATTTGGGCACATTCCTTTTATGAACTGAAATCCAGTTGTAGTGAATGTTGCTCAAAAGCCAAAACAACTAGGCCTTGGGATTTTTTCATTTTTTCTTCCATGGAGTTTGCTGATATCTTTAGAATGAGTGAATTTTATCCATAATTTTTCTGTGAGGGGAGAAAGCAAATAGAGGGCATAGGGCACTGTGTTAGGCTTAGGAATTAGAATGGACCTCATGTTGTTGGGGTTTTTTTTGTTTGTTTTTTTGACTGGCTGCTCATCATAGGTGTAATAAGACCATAATAATAATAAATAAAGCCTGCCTTGCATGAAGCAGGGTAAGGATAATATCTGAAGCTCTTGTCTATAAATATCTTTTCCCTTCTTTGACTTTTTTTTTGATGGATCTCTATAAAATTTTCTTTTAGAGCTCAAAATGTTTTCTCATATATTTTATTTTCTGATATATATTCATAGAGGAATTATATAAATATTTATATATACACATTTTTTCTGTGCATTCATACATTGTACTTGTATATATGTGTTTTATTTGCATACATATGTGTATGTATATATACATTTATCCTGAAAAGTTGGGCAATATCTACTGGAACAGGAATTATACAGACACACAAATATAATGTATATAAAGGCATATAATTATATTTATATATGTATAATAGGTTTATATATATATATTCATTAGGAATTATAAGATTTTAGAATTAAAAGAGTTTTTACATATCATCTAGTATAACACTTTTCTTTTACAAGGGATGAAACTAAGACACAGAAAATAGAAGTACTTAGTACAGTGTCTGGCCCTATTAGCCTTTAATAAATGTTTACTGAATTGGATTTTATTGGAGTGTTGGAAGTGATTTGTCTAAATTCACACATGTAGATAAAAAGGTCCATACCCTTTGACTCTAAATCCATTGTTCTTTCATCAAGTAATGTTGATTGTTAACCACTAATTAAGTTAATGTCCTAATAGTAAAACTGAGATAATAAACATAGATTTAAAAGTAATGATGATTATTAACCACTAATTAATTTAGCAACCTAATAGCAAAACTGAGACAATAAACTTGTAGATTTAGATCTAGAAGAGACCTTAAGGAATCTTCTAATTCAATCTCCTCACTTTACAGAAAAGAAATAGAGAATTCTAGAATGTCAATGACCTCTCCAAGATTCACCCAGTTTCATACTTTCCCCTTCTCACTTTTGACTTTGGATAAGATATTTTGCTTCTCTTGACCTGAGTTTCTTTGTTTCTTAAGTGAGATTGGATTGTAAGGTCCTTTATAGCTTTAAATCTGTGAATGCAAACGCTGAATATCTGTTTACTTATTTGAAATTCAAATTACTTAATTAATAATGATTATATCTTGGTCACATCATATATGGAATTGACCAACGTGCTTAAACTATATATATGCTTGGATGTGTGTAATGGGTGAGCTATAATTAGCATTTAGTCATTTGATGCATACCAAGTAGGAAAGACATTATACAAAGACATTGTTTTGTATTTGGTAATCAACTTTCTAAAGGCAAGTTCTGCTTGGCCCTAAGCCATAGGAAACAAGATGTTTTATTTCAGTGCGAATTTCCTGGTTTGATATTTAAATAAATAACATAAAATGTGACAGATGAGAAAAACAATGAGCATGATGAAATGATTGCACTGGAAATGCCAAATGCAGCAAGAGGAAGGGAGAAGATGAGGAGAAAGAATATATTCTCAATTGTTAGTTAAAAGTTCTGCAATTAGAATTTTGTGTTTTAGTTATCAGTGTTTGAAAATATGATTCAGGGGAAATATTTCCCCTGTATTTCCTTATCCCTTTTAATATCATTCAGATTTAAACCTTTGTTTAGGAGAAACAGTATCTACCTCCTTCCCATTCCCACTGTCCCTTCCTTTATTTCTTAGCTCTGCTAGAGTTTGGCTGAGTCCAAATTTTGAATCCAAAAGTGACAAAAATTATTTAGAGAACAGCTGTTCTCATTTCTGGTGGTGTCTGCACAAGGAATCTTCTCATCCCCGTGAGATAAATTAACAGCTAAAGGTCCTTGAGGAAAGTTGTGGCCCTGAAGTTAAGGAGTTTTGACCTATAAGTATCCTCATCACTTTGCAGAATTGCAATGTTTTCCTCAGGACCAGGACACAGTAATGACCTCTTTCTCTGGGAATCCTTACCACCACTTTTAACAGGAGTTTATAACAGGTATGATGATACATAACTTCCTTTAGCAACTGTCAGTTCCATGAAGTTCAAAAGGAAGCTGTTGATGTGTAAGGGGAATAAAGTAGTTTTGTAATCATGATAAATGGCAGTAAGAGAAAGTAGTAGAGGTGAGCAAATAGGAAGTATTTTGGCTGCAATGCAAGGGATAATTTCATGGGAATTGATTTCTGAGAGATGTCAGAACTTAATTCCCATAGTTTCTATGCTGCCTACTTCTTATTTTGAATGGTTTACCTAAAAAAAAAAAAGAAAGAAAAAAGAAAATCAAATAATTTAGCCAATGAACAAGAATGTCTTCCTCAATGCTTAAACAGGGTTTAAAAGGCTAGACAAATGGTGCAAGCTGACTTGGATCAGAGACATTTCAAGAATACTCAAAGGACAGTTTAACTTTGTCATGCATCAAATAATGAACCAACCATCAGCCACACAAGAAAAATGGAGCTGAGCACTGGCCTTTCTTTCTTTTTTCTTTTCTTTTCTGATACCCAACATCTCATGATTGAATGGAGTTGTTAAAATGCACCCCAAGGAAAAATTCAGCCAACTAGAGTTTTTATTAATATTTAAATCATGTCTGACTCTTCCTGACCCCATTTTGGGTTTTCTTGAGGAAGATGCTGGCATGGTTTGCCATTTTCTTCTCCAGCTCATTTTACAGATGAGGAAACTGAGGCAAACAGGTTTTAATGACTTGCCCAAGGTCATACAGGTAGTAAGTGCTTGAGACCACATTTGAACTCAGGTTGTCTTACCTCCGGGTTCTATGCTCTAGACACTCAGCAGCACACCTGAGTAATGGTGAACAATTCACTCAGCTAGAATCAAACCTTCTTTTTTATGTACCAGTACTGGCATGACTTCCTCTTGGCTATTCAACCTTCTTGTATTTAGATTCTCCAAATATATTTGAATTTAACTTCTTCATGTTCATTCTCCATAGACTTCTCAATATAATTATCTCCTTTTTTAGAATGTAAGTTCCTTGGCCAGTTGGGAAATTTCATTGTCTGTATTTGTATTCTCAGTGATTAATATAGGAGCTGGCATATAAAAGATATTTAACACATGTTTTTGATTGATTAATTGATAACTTCCTGCTATAGAATAAGAAACAAGTTCAAGGACATAATAAAAAGACAATTTTAACGGTAACCACAGTCAGGATACTTCCTTTATTTCCATGTGATTCAAGTTCTCTTTGTAAAAGGATGCAAGAATAATTCTTTTTTCTGAGACTCTAGAATACCATCTACAGATTTATATAGATCCCTCTTTTTCTGCTCTTCTCTCCATTTCCTTCCTACTTACCTCTTTCAGATATACATTATGACAATTTTCCCCAAAAAACAATGCACATATCCTATTTAGTAATGAAGTATAGTAGTGCCTCTCAGGAATGGGGGGGGGGGATAATTGGAATAAGAAAGCAAACGTCAAAAAAAATTTTTTACATACAGTTTTGAGTATAATTCATATACAAACATATTCACTGCTTTTTCAACAAAAACAAAATTCAAATCAAAGTAAAACATAATAAAATAACACATGGCAAAATTATCTCAATTAATAGAAATGCAAAGTAGCCATTGTTTAGAAATATGTGGGACAAAGAAGTCATAAATCAGAGTTTGTGGGGGTTCCAACAAAGGAGTGATCTGCCATCATGACTGTCAGTAAGATATAGAAGAAATGTGTAGCATTTTAATAGAAAGTATTTTATTCTAAAAATAAATAATTTCTGCATGAAAATTCAAATAACTTGTATTTCATAACAATATTATTTTTGTACTATATATTAACTATAGAATAACGATATGATAGAATAACCTGATTCCTTTCAAAACTGAAATGCTTATAAAAGCTATAACTTAAATTTAATCATAATTTTTTTTATTTTTAAAGTGAACATCCATTTATGATGAATAAATACATAGCTTAAAGAGAAAAGGCTGCTTTTCTTTTTAATGTATATTAGTATAATGTAATATATATATATATAATATAAGCAAAGACAATAGGATTTTGAGTATCAGAAAGTTAGAATCAAAAGTAAGAAGTACAAATAAACCATTTACCATTGGGATTTAGAAGTATAATTACTGTTGGAGAAAATCATTGAGTTTTCTTTTAATCATTGCTTAACTTACCAATAGCATAAAACCCCAAAACGGAAACATTGTAAAAATAGACATGCAGAGTAACAAAACAAGAAAGTTTTTCCAGAGAAAATCAGAAGAAAAATTTCATACGAGAAAACAGATAATTTTCCCCAGGACTGGGTCTATGACAAAAGCATTGCTACCTTGTATAAAAACACTGACACAATTATTAAATATTTAAAAAGGAGAAAAATTGGTGTAATCTATAGCTATTAGTGTATCAAATGGATTCTTGGGAGAATCATGTACAAAAAGAGTTTGAATAACTTTACTTACAGTGAAAAGAAAAATTGCCCTTATATTTGAAGATCTTTGTGAACATTTAAATGAAAAATTAAATTCTTTCTATTTCTTAATTTAAGTGGATCAACAACAAATATGGTTGAAGATCTACATTTGATTAAGTTTGGATAACCTTTTTTTATTTTAATATTTGTTACTTTCCCTACCTCCCAGTCATCCACTTTTGCAACTTTGGTGTCATGTTAGACTCTTACTCCACACATCCAATAATTTATCAAATCATGTGATTACATTTTATACATCTTATACAGTTCTCTTTACTCATGCAGTCACTGTGTTCAGACCCTCATCATCTTTTGCTTGAAATACTAAAGCAGTCTCCTAATTGGTCTTTATTTCTTGTCTTTTTTTTTTTTTTTACTTCATTTCATCTTAACACACAGCTGTCAAAGTGATTTTTTAAAAAACTTCTAGGATGCCATGTCATGGCCCATACTCCAGTAGTTCCCTAATACCGCTAGGAACATATACAAATTCTTCTCTTCACATTTTACAGCTATTTACAGCTTTCTCTTTCCTAACTTTTAAAACATTACTCCCTTTCAACTTCCCTGCAGTCCAAACATTTTGGCCTATTTTGCTATTTCTTGTACAGCATCTTCACACAATGCTTTATCTCCCATTTCCACTCTTTATAATGTCTCTAATTAATACCTAGAATACTTTCCTTCCTAAACTAGACTTTTAGAGTCCATGGTTTACTTTAAGATTCATCTTAAGTACCACTTTAATGGCCAGTCCCATCCCCTTTAAGATGACCTTCCATTTGCTCTGTATTTTATATTTAACAGTTTTTAATATACATTATCTCCCTTATTAGAAGTCCTTGAAGACAGATACTATCTTTGCTTCTTCTTTGCATCCCTTAAACTTAGCACAGTACCTTTGCTATATAATAAGCTTATTGATTGGCTTATAGAGAGATGAATAGATTGAAATGCCACATTAAGTAAAATATTGAATATAATTGAGAGATATAATTAATGGAAAAACACATTGTGGAAGAATTATATCAAATTTATCATTGATGTAACTCAACTGATATAAAGATACAATGTAGTCCTACAAACATTATGTTGTTTTTGTTGTTGTTGTTGTTGTTGTTGTTTTGGTTTTGGTGAGGCAATTGGGGTTAAGTGACTTGTTCAAGGTTATACAGTTAGTAAGTGTCAAATGTCTAAGATCAGATCTGAACTTATGTTCTCCTGAGTCTAAGGCCAGTACTTTTATTCCTCATACCACCTAGCTGCCTCATTTTTTTGCACTCTTAAAAAAATATATCACATGTGTTCTGCCTTACATCTTCCAAAAATAATCATGTATGTTGAAAGATATCAGTATCTACATATAATTTTGCAAGTTGTTTAAAGAGTAATCTACTTTGTTTTAAAAAAAGTCAATTAAAAGAAAGATTCACTGCAAAATTATGTGATAATATGAGGTCATAACAATATGAACATCATGTGTAACATGATGATTTTCTTATGCCAAGTAATTCAAGATGTATTTAAACCCCCCCAAAAAAGAAAGAAAGAAAAGATAAGAAAGAAGTTGCCAACTTTATTGATTAATATGATAAAAACAAGTATAAATGAGCAGAGAAAATAATTAAGGAAATCATTTACTAACAATTATTTTTCTGAAACTACATATTCAGTGTATATTTTTTAAAAAGCTGAGTACTCTCAATATGAAATCCTTAATTCATACATTAGTTCAGAAAGATATTTATGAAAAAGTTGATAATACATTTATAAAATTATATTTTTATATATCTCCATATTAAAATTTGAAAAAAACATTTGTCATGAAAATGAATAGATAAATAGGAGAAAGCAAATACATATTTAATTATCACTTAACTAATCTAGAAGAGTAATTATTATTTTATTTTATAGAACTAGATATTTTAAAGTAAAAATAGAGAAGTAATCCATTTGCTGTGATCAGTTATAATACAGTTGTTCTTAAATACATCTGAAAAAGAATAGTTAATAGATTTGTGTTGTGATATTTCCTAGAAAAAAAATAATTTTAAAGAAAAAATGAAAGAAAGAAGAGAAGGGGAGAAAAAGAAGGAAAAAAGAAAGGATAGAAGAGAAAAAAGAGAGGAAAGGGAAAGAAGGAAGGAGGAAGGAAGGAAGGAAGGAAGGAAGGAAGGAAGGAAGGAAGGAAGGAAGGAAGGAAGGAAGGAAGGAAGGAAGGAAGGAAGGAAGGGAAAAGACTGTAATGGATAATTAGAAGGTCCAGGGAGAAGTAATCCATTAGCAATAGGAAGCTGAAGAAACAGAGACATTGTCAACATGATATGACTGTTGGGATAGGGGTGCAGAAATTATATAGGGATTCAAGGGCTATGGGTACTTCCTCAAATTAAGGTTCTGAGGATGAATTCCTAATAACAGAAGAAGAATTCAGGACTTGAGGCTACAGTTATAAAATAAACTGAAATGGTAAAAAAAATTCTTCAATTTAAAAAATAATTTGATCTGACCACTACAGTACTTTGCCTCTTCCCAGCACTCCTGCATTCAATTTGTACCATATCATTTCACACCCAATGACATGTATTTGTTTTCATACCATTTTCTACCTCCTACTAAAGTCTCAGGTCTCTGGGGGAAGAATTGTATTTTTTTTCCTTCAGTATACCCCTCCTCTCTTCCCCCAAAATATATAGTACAATATTCTCCACGCAGGACACAACATTTAATAATTGAGTATTTGAAAATTTCTCCCAAAAAGGCAAAATCCCAAATTAGTCAGAAAGGAGAAAAGAGAGAATAAAAGGGGAGTTGCTTGCTAGCTGTGTGACTTTATGCAACTAATTTAGTCTCTATACACCTCAGTTTCTTTGTATATAAAAGGTTAAACTAGGTAATCTCTACAAGTTTATGACTTTATAAGTTAGCTCACTGAATACAGAGCTAAACAATCCATCTCTCACCTGGAACTCACTAACTCTATAAGAACTATTGAAGAATTCTGCGAGAAGAAAAAAAAAATATATATATATGTATATATATATATTGTATTCTTCACTATAGGCACAATTCTGCCAGAAATAATTTCACCAATTTATTATTATAATTCCAGCATTGTTCTTATTCTAATTAGAATGATACTTAATTGTTCTAGTATATTAGAATATATTTGGTTAGTCAGCTTCCTATCTATCCAACTTAAAAAAAAAATGACTTCTCTGTACACGTTTTAGGTTTTCTGAAAGTTCCTGTCATTTTTTGAATAGTTCTCTGATCCAGAAGTCATTTTAAAAATAGTGTCTGAGACTAAGTTTTGGAATAGGTCCCAAGGTCCCCAAATACTGTCTGAATCAGTCAAGCAACTTTATTCCCAAAGGCATCTCTCTCTGGCCAGCATTAAACAGTTTGAGGTAACACTTATGGGATTCCTGGTCAAGGAAAATTTCACAATATGATAAAGCATAGTCATGCAATGTAAAGTAAGGTAAAATTAAATAATTTGCTTTACCACTCCAGAACGATATATACATATACATATACATATATATACATATATATGTATATATATAAAATCTTGGGGCTAAAGCCTCTTTGTGCTTGGATAATCACTCTCCAAGTTAATAACTAAAATAATCAAGAAACCTCTTTCCCATTAGATTGTGAGCTCCTTCAGGGCAAAGACTATCTTTTGCCATCTTTGTATCCTCAGAGCTTAGTACAATAACTGGCATATAACTGGAACTTAATGAATGAAATTGACTGACTGATTTTAATTAATACCCTAATCACTTCAGGAGAAGAAGAAAGTAAACTTCTTAACTAGACATAATATATTTCTCATTCAAAATCTGGTTACCTCTCTTTGATGATTATAAAATTTTATATTAGAGTATAAGTGATAGGGCTCAAATATAGAGTCACTTATGCCAAATGGTCCTATTGACCATAAATATATAAACTATGACTGCTTGTACATTTCCAATAGCTTGATTCATTCTGACCTTGTCAAACATATAAACAATCTAAGCTCATGATTGGACCCTAGCTTATAGGGTCATAGACTTGTAGAGATTACCTAGTCTAACCGTTTTTATACAAGGAAACTGAGGTGCATAGAGACTAAATCACTTGGGTAAAGTTGCACAGCCAACTATAGCAGCTATAAAATACCACCCATTTTTAGGATTCCTGATTAAGGATTAGGACCTTCACCCAATTTCTGGTCCAGATTAGGTAACTGCCCAGTCCAAATCTGGTATTGATAAGGGATCCAGAGAATTTCTCCATCACACCTGGGTTTGATTAGGAAAGCCCTCTCCCATATCTGGCAGTGATTACCTGTTCCTTACCAAGTCCATCTTTAAGGTATAAAACTTTCCTGTTGTGATTCCCCTCTGAGCATGTACTCTCACTGAAATTTTGCCACTGTACAATCTCATGTAAACAGTTCTAGCTCCCTGACATTGAATTGATGTCTGTTTGTACTGCCATATATTATGTGTTGATTTTTGTTTTTGTTTTTCCGTTTGATGAGGCAATAGTAATAAAGCTCGTGTTTGATTCTCAGCTATCAATTTCCTGCAAATCCTTTGCTCTAACTTTATCTTTAAGGACCAATAAAACATACCCTCAATTCATTTTCCAGAGTCTTAGCTTTCTTTCTTGACCTTTTAAATATTTTCTTAAAAGAAAGGAGAAGGTTAAGACTAAGAGAAAGAGAGGAAAGGATAGTTTAATTTTTCTTCCTTCAGATAAGCCTATAAGTAGATTTAGACTGAAGAAATATTTATTTTCAGTTGAATTAAAATGAGATTTTATTATTCTTCCCTAAAATATAGAATGAATTATGACAAGAATCATAATATCACTCTTTCATCTCTGAAGTCTCAGACTTGACTAATGTAGATATAGAAGTTATATTAGCACTGTGTTTTAAGAAACCTAGCTAGCTGAGCCACAAAGAGAAGGTAGAACACATCCTGATCTTGGTTAATTATAGTGAAGAGTGATATGGGTAATTAACTGGGGCATTTAAGGAGAAACAGAGCAATTGCTACTGACAGAAATTTGTAAGATTGCCTTGGAGTAACGCTGGATAATCATTGAGAATTGTCCTGAGAAACCTTCCAAGCTCGGGGAAGAATGTGGCTGCTCTGTGTGGGTCTTACAGGGAATGTCCTCTTACGTGGGCATTTGCTATGTTCTTTCCCAGGACATTGACTCATGGAAAGGAAACTGAGGTGGTGATTGTGGTGTGCCTCTGTCTCTCTCCCTAGCCATCTTGTGTTCTGTGGTTGTACTTGGTACCCTCCTCACAGTAGGGATCAATTTCCCAGAAGGGTGAGTCTATAATGACAGTGACTCAGTTACGATCCAGGTTGCTTGATTTACTCAGGCAAGGAGTATGCTGAAAAATCCCATTACCAGCCTAAGATGCTCAAATTGCCTTCTGAATCAGAGAAATGCTCAAGAAATCACTGTGCTTATAACTGAAACTATCAGAGAACTTTTATAGACAAATAATTTTTTTAAAAGTTGGGTGAATGAATAGATGTTTTCCTTACGAATCAGATCAATTCTTTTTGAAATTATTTTTATAGAGTTTTACATTTGCTGTATATTTAAATATTGACATTTGCTGAATCCTGTACAACTATTGATATTTAGGCAAATATGAGAAAAATGGATTTTATATCATTAAAATGCTAGTGCCCAATTTATATGTTCATATTTTTTCTCTTCACTTTGATCTTACTTTTAGTGACCTGACTTCCTTAAGTATGTATACTTAAGGAAGTCAGGTCACTAAAAGTAAGATTTGCCTACTGGCCTTCCTAAATTGTCCTCTTCAAGTGTTTAATGCCTTTTCTTGGAAATCTCATCATTATTTTCTTTTATCTCTACCTTATATTATTGACTAATGTGGAATTTCAGGAATTTAGAGGAAATTTCAGATATCTGTTGGTATATAGGCTAAGAGGAATTAATCTCAAAGGGACTCAACAATGATACAGGATTCCTTAAAGAAATGTTGATGTGTCCTGTTAGTGAGAAAAAGGCACTTATTAATTAATACACAATTTAGTTGAGAAGAGAAGAAATAAATATGGAGTAGACAATAATTTAATGCAATAAAAGTGCTTTACAACATACATTTTTTATCACTTTAAGGAGAGATTTGAGGGATTATGCCTACTTTACCTTAGAGAGATACTTTATCTTAAATGTTTTGCCTACAATCCCACAGCTCATAAGAGAACTGTGACTCTAATAGGGTTTTCTAGAACCAAATTAAGTTTTCTCTCTACTACACCATATAATATCCCCTCAAACTGGGAAGTGATTGGGTGTCAACTGAATTGGGAATGACCATATGGTGCTATGTAGAAAGGTTAGAGTAGTCTTGGGAATAGTTGATGGAGGAGAGTTTTGAACTCATTGATATCCTTTGTACCTGTAATTTCAGAGATTTGCATATGGGGAAGTCACTCATCTGAGTATGTTATATGAATTGAAGAGCAGGAAGAATACAGAATTATAGAAAAGCCCCATAAAGAATACTCTGATTTTAAACTTCTTTTCTTTTCCCCTTTAGTTTGAATTTGTGATTCATCTACATATAAAGAAAACATACTTTGCTTACATAATTTGCTAAAGATTGAGATAAATATTGCTAATAGAGAAAAAATGGAAAAGGAAAGTAATTATATTAATTATGTTTAATATATGTGTAATGTATCATATGTATTACATACTGCATATTACATAATTATAGATAAATTATGTTAATTATTTGGTATAAGGAATACTTCCTAGTTATGTGACCCTGGGCAAGTCACTTAACCCCAATTGCCTCAGCAACATAAATGAATGAATGAATGAATGAACAAATCAATCAAAACCAACATAGATAATGCCAATTTGTAGTTTTCTAAGTAAATATCCAACCTGTATTATCTGTGCAATAATAATAATAGCCAAAAATCATATAATACTTTTATGTTCCAGGGATTATGCTAAGGACTTTACAATTAGTGTCTCATGTTATCCTCACAACCACCCTAGAAGACAGTTACCATCATTTCCCAACCCTTTTCATAAGATTTCATCAGACTCTTCCCCAATTCCTCCTTTTTAGCTTCTTTTTATGTATTTTCCATTCCCATTAGATTTTGACCATCTTTCTGATAGAGACTGTGTTTTGTCTTTCTTTCTTTGCCCAGGGCTTAGTATGGTGCCTGGCACCAAGTAGGTAATAAATGTTTATTGACTAATCTCTATTCCAGACACTAATCTTGTGCCCCTAGACAAACAATTAACCTTTCTCAGTTTTCTTCTCTGCATAAACAGGATAATAATAATAATAATAATAATATATCTCCAAGTTGTTATATGGATCAAAAGAAATAATATATATACAGATCATTTCATTTTTAGCATTCACTTATTAAACTGTTTTCAAAACCTGTTCTTAATCTAAGTCACATTCAACCTTTTGATATTTTGGATGAAAGATGTGATATTGGGCAGACAGTTTAACATTTTTAATTTATAACTTGCAGTTTTACAAAACAATGTATAATATATATATATATAATAATCTCATTAAATCCTCACAATGAGTCTCTAGAGGAGAGGTGTATTTATTATCCCTATTTTTATAGATGAGGAAAGAGAATGAGAGTTGTCAAAAAGGTTATTAAGGGTCATAAAACTAGGATTTGAATTCAGGACTAACTGACTCAAAGTTCTCTGCTCTGTTTATCACCTAGCTGCCTCAACTGGGAGAGAATCTAAGATCTTAGACAATACTGAAGAATGAAATATTATTCAGAAATCCACATAAATAAAGTATTACTAGATTGTAAGCCCCAAGACCCATATATCTTAATTATCTTTCAAATTCCTTCAAAACCTGACACAGTGCATTCTATATAACAGCAGTGACCAAATGGTGATTGAATGAATTAATGTGAACTTCACCTGATATCGAGATGAAAATATGCACATGGGTTATTCTGACAGTTGACTCCATTTTCTCCCCCAGAACATGTGTTCTACCATTTCCCTAACCAATGGCTTTGCAAATCATCTACTCTTTTATCCCCTCCACCCTATCCCTGAACAAGGAATGCACTCTGTTTAAAGGCTGCATTCCAAAAGGCTGAGAAGCTATTCACCAGCCTTGTTTTGGGTAGCCTCCCCACTTCTTTATATAATGATATCCATCTGCTGCCCTGAGACAGGTGAAACTCCCCACTGGCATTCCTACAGATTAAATTGCCAAGCAAATGAAGCCTTGAAGGCTATAAGTCAGAAAAGGCTTCCCTGGAGCAGAGAAGGTATGATTCTCTCCAGAAGAACCCAGCAGGATGTCATCACACTCAGGGTAAGTTGTTTCCTTATAAAATGATTCAATAAAGTCAAATGCACTAACTCAAGATGTCCTTCCCTTCTGCCTTTTATTTAAGGTACACTGTTTTTGGGGGGTAAGAGAAGGGAAAGGTCACAGTCAAACCCCAAACCAGTGGCTTGACTTTTTTTCTCCTTCTCGGTAGTTGGCTAGAGATTAGTGAATGTCCAAATGAATTGAACTCAATGGTTTTGCCTGGTGTGATATTTGTGGTCTTCTAGTAGGGTATTTTTTCTCTAGACTAAACATATACTGTATTCCAACATGTGGTGTTGAAGAATTTGTTAAAATGCTTCCAATAACTGTGAAAAACAAATAAAAATAATGATCTTCTCCCACCCCAACCTCCTGCCCACCATCTGCTCCCCACACACCCACACATACACATACACACCCTGTCTGAACATCTGTATACAGAATAGGCAGTTTCTTCGTTTGGGAGCGGGGTAGAAATAGTGTTCTCCTCCTCTGATAAAAAGTTATTTTCCAAATCAAATGAGCTATGTTATTAAGTGAATGGGACCAAATTTCTTTTGACCATGTTTCTTCATAACACAGTGGGGATAATGAAAAACTCCCTTTAAAACAATAAATTTTTTGAATGAGTTTATGGTGGCTTCCTGGTGGGAGTCAGCTGATACAGGCTATCTACATGATGCCAAAATATCCAGTCCATATTGCCAAAATAGGGAGGAAGGAAGAGATAGTGTAGGGTCAGGGAATTAGTGAATTCAGATATTTGAGGTCATTGCCCAATTAATCCTGATTTTCAATTGAGAATTTCAATAATTGGGCATGCATTGAAACTGGGGCATGTCTATGCTTTCTTCTCCTAACTTTTTTATTTTTCAGTGATGATTTGAAGAAAAGTTCCTTGAAGTGGGGAAAGGGGTGCTCTTTCTCATGTCACAGTTGTCATTCTGACTCAGAAAGGCTTCATCAAAAAGAAGGATAAATTCCTTTCCTGTGGAAAAATCTCTTTTGGGCTTCAGTGTTCACTTTACAATCAGAAATGTGTTTATAATAGGCCAGCAATGCTACAATTAAATAAATATCCTTTAAAGAATCATTCAACTTGTCAAACCTGGCTTGTTAAATGAGGCTGGAGCCATTATCCTTGTAACAAATTTGATCTTAACCTTGGATAACAAACTGCAGTTTTATAGGTCTTCCAATGACCTCATTGTTATAACAAACGAGTACATCAAGTTTCCTTATCCATCAGGAAAGTCCTACACCCTGTGTGTCAGATGACTCAAAAAACACACAAACTTCTCTCTATGTTGAAAGATCAACAGGATTCTGGATTTTCTCCATCCAGCATCCCTCTCAGCTACATGTCAAAGCAATATCTTTCCAGAGCTCTTTGCTTACCTGTTAAGGGATAGAAATGGGGTGACTGCCTGCCATCTCATTCAGCTTATCTTGGGCATCACCCCCTGCCACCAACAAATGAAACACATTCTTCTCTTTCCCAACAGGAATTAGCTAATGACATCCTGTCCTATCACCTGGAGGATCCAATATATCTATCATCCTCTACTTGAAAAAAATATTTTTCTTTCTACCTATCCCATGCAACTACCCCCCTTAAAACACATCCTGCATGAAACAGGGAATGATTTTTTTAAAAAGAAAAAGCATTTAATCTTTTGGTTAGTTGGCTATTGAGAGAGGAGAAAAAGATTTGTATAAACCCATATGTCCCTTCTAGGATTATACTGGGAAAATGAAAGTTGATTGAGAGGAACTCTTGCTTATCAGATTGACTCAGCCACACATCTTCTATATGTCCCATGCCTAATGGCAGGAAGCAGAATAGTTGAGTGCATGGTGTTATTATTTCATTCTTCAATAAATCAATCAATCAAGTATTTGTTGAGATCTCTATGTTCAGCCCTGCCTAAGATATTGATGTGGAATGTGGAGATGAAGAATGACCAGGATTTTGAGTCCTGCCCTAAAGTAGGTTTTAAGAATATAGACACATACGGCATTCTAACAGATCAGCAAAACACTAGGAGTTCCAGTCATATAGAAGAGAAGGATTAGTGATGTATTATAGTAGAAAGAATAATGGATCAGTAGTCTGCAGTCTTGAGTTCTGGTTCTAACAAAATAATCCTTTCATATCTTCTTAATTGATCCACTACCCTACTCACCTAAGTGGCTAATCCAAACCTTTCCACTTCTCAAATCTCTCATTGTACCATTTTTTTCAGTTGAGAATTTTGCTTCTTATTTCACAGAAAAAAAAAAATTGAGGCCATTAATTGTGGTCTCCCTTTTCTCCCCTCCTCATTTTGCAAGCTTTTTGCTACATTTCTATCTTTACCATGAGCCACATGAAGAGGTCGCCCTTTTCCTCCCAAGGCAAAACCCTCTACATGAACAAATGATCTCCTTCTATTCAGTCTTTTCAAGTAGGCTGGTCACACTCTCTATTGTTTCCATGCTATTATTTACTATCAGTCTCTACTCGTGCCCTTACACACAGCCACATCTCCTCCAAGTCACTAAAACCCTGATTTGATCTGTGGATCTATGCTATCATTGTCTATCACTCCTATCCTTGAGAAGGCAAAGTGTGATCAATGCTTCTCATCCTCCTCTTAACTCTCTACAATCTAGCTCCTGACTTCATCATTCAATTGAAACTTTTCTCTCCAAAGTTATCAATGTCTTTTTAATAGATTAATCTAATTCATTTTTTAATTCTCATTCTTCTTTATCTCTTTATAGCTTTTGACATAATCATCTTCTATACTTTTTTTAAAATATTTTTTTCTCTTTAGGTTTCTATTACACTCATCTCTCCTGTTTTGTTTTTCCTAACCTGTCTGAACACTTCTTCTCAGCCTCCATTGATGGATTTTTAGCTTGTCATATGTACTAATCATGGTATCCCCCAGTCTCCACTTTGGGCCCTCTGCTCTTCTCCCTTTATAATATTTTTCTTGGGGATCTTTTCAGCTCCCATGGATTCATATCACCTTCATGCACTTTTGAATACTTTGATTCTCTCTGAATTTCTACAATCTCTTTATGAATGGAAAATAAAACATTCAATCATTTCTCTCGAGATAGTCTAATGACGACTTCCTTCCGGGGTGGAGCCATGGTGGCGGAGATCAGATAGGAGTGTCTGTAACCTCCTCTAACCTTCCCTCAAACCAACAACATATGAAGCCTCTAGACTGATTCTGAAGCAAAAAAATCCACAATATCTGGAGGACAACACGATTCTAGAAGAAGATACTCTGGAAGAACCTCAAAACAGGTCTCTTTTAATTGGGCGGGGGGGTGGTGGTCTGCTGAACCCAGACTGCAGCACAGGGAGACCAGGGCAGGGAGCTGGAGCAGGGAGCTGGAACAGGAGTCGGAACAGGAGTGAGAGCGTTGTGCTTTTCACACACCTGGGAGTCTTCTGGGGGCCTCTTGGGCCAATCTGTCCTGATTATGGGCAGGTGGTTTGGATGGTCTGCCTTTTGTGGGGGGTAGATTGCGAACCACTGAACCCCTGATGAGCATCGGACCTAGCTGCCATTACACAGCACCCTAGGGCGATCAATCAATCAACAGTACTGATCAGCACGAGAAATAATTCAATCAGCAGAACTGCCCCAGGGTAAACTAAAGCAGAACTGCCCAGCACCTGACATAATTCAATCAGCAGAACTGCCCAGTTCCTGAAATAACTCAATCAGCAGAATTGCCCCAGGGCAAATTAAAGCAGCTGTCCCACCTTTGCCTTAAACAGACCCCACACCTTTAAAAAAAAATGAATAAAAAAACCAAAAAGAGCTCTCACCATAGACAACTTTTATGGAGAGAGGGAAGAAGAGACCTCAAATCCTGAGGCCCCTAAAGGTAAAGCAACTCCAGAAAAAGCCCCAAAGAGAGACATAAACTGGTCTCCATGTCACAAGGCTTTCTTTGAAGATTGCATAAAAAAATCTTAAAAGAGAGTTAGAATAAACATGGGGAAACAAAATGAGATCACTGCAAAATAAAATAGAAAAAATGGAAAAAGAATGCAATGAACAAAAAAATGTAATTGGTTAATTGCAAAAGGAACTAAAAACAGTAACTGAAGAAAACAAGACATTAAAAATTAGAATCAAACAATTGCAAATGAATGACTCATCAAGACTTCAAGAATCAAACAAAAACAAAAAAAAATGAAAAGATAGAGAAAAACATGAAATATCTCCTAGGAAAAACAACAGACCTGGAAAATAGATCTAGGAGAGACAATCTAAGGATTATAGGGCTTTCTGAAAGCCATGATGAAAAAAAGAACCTAGACACTATCTTCCAGGAAATCATAAAAGAAAACTGCCCTGATATTTTAGACCCAGAAGGCAAAATACTCCTTGAAACAATCCACCAATCACCTCCTGAAAGAAACATAAAAATTAAATCCCCCAGAAATATCATGGCTAAATTCCAGAACTATCACACCAAGGAAAAGATATTACGAGAAGCCAGAAAGAAACAATTTAAATATCGGGGAGCCACAATTAGGATCACACAGGACCTAGCAGCTTCTACTTTGAAGAATCAAAGGGCCTGGAATCAGATATTCTGAAGGGCAAAGGAACTTGGATTACAGCCAAGAATAAGTTACCCAGCTAGAATGAGTATTATCTTCCAGGGAAGAAGATGGTCATTCAATGATATAGGAGAATTTCACCTATTTCTACTGAAAAGACCAGAACTGAACAAAAAATTTGATCTACAAACACAGAACACAAGAGAAACATAAAAAGGTGACAAGAAAAAAAAAAACCTCTTGAGAACTATATTTATGTTATAGATACTTATACAATGAGGGTTGATTTTATGAACCTATTATTACATTATGATTATGATATGATTACTGTGATTTTATGATTATTATATGATTATTTTAATTTCATGATCATTATGATATGATAAACTGAAAAAGAAATTAGAGGTAGAAAAGGGATAACACTGGAAGAAGAGGAAAAGGAGGAAAAATAAGGGAAATTACATCACATGTAGAGGCAAAGAAAACCTATAATGATTGAGGGGAAAAAAGGGAGGGGAATGAGAATTGGGTTAATCTCCATCTCATCAGATTTGGCTCTGAGGGAATAATAAATGTACTTATAAGGAAACAGGAGGGAAAGGGGGAAAAAGGGGGTGGGTGGGGCTCTAAAGGGGAAGGATTGTTTGAGGGAAGTGGTTATCAAAAGCAAAATAGTAGGGAGGAGGGAAAGGGGATAAGAAAGAGAAAAGCATAAGCTAGGGTAAATAAGATGGCAGGAAATACAGAATTAATTATTTTAACTGTGAATGTGAATGGAATGAACTCTCCCTTAAAGCAGAAGCAGATAGCAGACTGGATTAAAAACCAGAATCCAACAATATGTTGTATACAAGAAACACATCTAAAACATAGAGATACATACAGGGTGAAGGTAAAAGGCTGGAGCAGAATCTATTATGCTTCAGGTGAACAAAAAAAAGCAGGGGTAGCAATCCTGATCTCAGACCAAGTAAAAGCAAACATAGACTTAATTAAAAGAGACAAAGAAGGAAATTATATCTTCCTAAAGGGTACCATAGATGATGAAGCAATATCAATACTAAACATATATGCACCAAGTGGTATAGCATGGAAATTCCTAGAGGAAAAGTTCAGAGAGATGCAAGAAGAAATAGACAGCAAAACTATAATAGTGGGGGATCTCAACCTCCCTCTCTCAGAACTTGATAAAACAAACCACAAAATAAATAAGAAAGAAGTTAAGGAGGTAAACAAAATGAGATAGTCTAATGAGAGAAGCCTAAAAGATAGGCTAGCAGGAATGGGTGGTGGTGGGGAGATGGAAACAATTAATAAAAATAAATAAATAAATAAATCTCCCAAAATATTTGCCAATCTGCAAAAAATATCCTCAGGAACTTTCTAGAGTGATCTATGTGTGGTCCCTGATCTAAGGAAGAATAATCAGAGTTTCTATTGCACACAAGAATCTTAAGGTTTACAAAGTACTTGACAAGCATCATCTCACGTTTTTTATCAGCATTATTTATTTAACAAATTTACTTTCTGCACACCAAATCAAGTTAACTAATTAATTGAAATAAGTGCTATAAGAACTCAATTTTCAGTATGAAAAAAAGCAAAAACAAAAACAACAACAACAACCAAAAAAAACCCCTAAGGCTTAGAGAAATTAGGTGATTTGATCAACTAACCTCTGACTAGTACTAGTAGCCCTGAGCAAGCCATTAAATCTCTCAAGATTCTAAGCAAAGGTTGTATGGGGCACAGAATATGCAGATATGTATTGGGAAAGGGAGTTTCCTCATCTGGGAACTCCCTATCAATGATATTACAAGTTTGGGGTTTGTCTGTTGGATTCTCTCCCTTTCCCTCCTTCCCTTTCTACTTCCCTCCCCTCATCTTTCTCTGTCTCTGTATCTCTCTCTTTCTCTGCATCTCTCTTTCTGTCTCCCTGACTTTATTTCTCTGTCTTTGTCTCTGTCTCTGTCTCTCTGTCTCTCTGTGTGTCTCTATGTGCCTTTGTTATTCTGTTCTGTCTCTCTCTCTGTCTCAGTGTCTGTATGTGTCTCTATTTCTCTGTCTCTGTCTCTCTTCCTTTGTCTCTGTATCTATCTCTGTCTCTGTCTCTCTATCTGTCTGTTTGTCTGTCTGTCTCTTTCTCTCGTTCTCTCTCTCTCTCTTTCTCTCTTTCTCTCTCTCTCTCTCTCTCTCTCTCTCTCTCTCTCTCTCACACACACACACACAAAACACTCAAAAATTTTATTCTAATTTTCCTGGGTTTCTCTCTTTCTTTTACTCTTTCCTTATACACTCAGTCAGGATCAGAAACAGAATACTGAAGTCCAAGATCAAGTTATATGTCCTTTCAGAGATAACCTCAGCCAAGTGAGTTTTTTGTAGAAATCTCTTCAACATCCAGTCTTGACTTGAAGGGCTCCCCTCCCCCGCCAAGGCATCCAATTCCATTTTTGGACTTGTCTAGTGATTAGAAAGTTTTTCCTTACATTGACTCAGAATTGCTTTCTTTCCTACTCAGCTCACATCTCTCCATCCAAGTTCAGTACTTTCCCTACTGTCATGCTGCCTACTACTAGTGCTAAAGGTCCCATGTTACTTCAACTGTCATTTCTCCATAGACTATTTTCTCTTTAGTCCTATGCTTTCATTAATTGGCAAGGTATTGATGAATAACAACAACAATAATAAAATACTTGATAAAGTATAAAGTGATTTTTTGTAAATAACCTTGTAATGTAAGTCATCATATCATTCCTATTTATGTGTAAAGAAATATAAGCTAAAAAAGAATAATTGAAATACCCAAGTTGATTACTTGTCATTACTGCTAGGTGGTATTATGAATAAGAATGTAGTAGTTGGAGTCAGGAAGACCTGAATTTAAGTCCTACACAGAAATTTATTAGCTGTATAAGGCTTGATAAGTCAGTTAAACTCTGTCTCACTTCTTATGTGTAAAGAAGGGAGTAATAGTAGCATCTATTTCTCAGTTTTATGAGTATCAAATGAGATAACATGAAAAATGCCTTGCAAACCTTAAAATGCTATAAAATGTTAATTTTTCTTATTATAACACATTATAGTGATATCATAGCTCAAACTAGAAGGGATCTTGAAAATAAATTATTCCAACTCCAGTACTTTGCCACTAAGAGAACTGAGGCCCATAAACATTAAGTACTTTGTTTAGTCAACAAACATTTATGAAGTTCTGAAATATAAATAATAAAAAAGATAGTCCCTTACCTCAGGAACCTCACATTCTAATGGAGAAGATAACACATGAAAGGAAGTAGAAGTGGGGAGAGAGAGCTACCAGTGAGAGGGCATGATAAAAACATCCAGAGGACAGCTTAGTGAGAAAGGAAGAATAAATAATTTCATTCACTATTTTTGGGGGTGATGGGTATCAATAATACAAATAAATTTTAATTGCAGAGAAGCAAGTAGAATGAACATGAGAGGCATTTTTGCGAGTCTGGGTCACATATAAGAGGAGAGATCCCCAAAGATGGCATAATAACAGATATCAAACACATTGCCTTCTGTGACTTATAATACATACAGATGTGGTCTGAACCAGATTAAAATGTAATTGGGAAATATTTTACAAAATAAATAAAAATATGTTAAACATAAAATTATATTACATTTTAAAATTAAGTCAATATGTGATCTGCAGAGATCTTCATGTATAGTTTAGTGATCTCCTATTTAAACTTGATACCATTTCATTAAATATTTAAAGCCATCAGGCATAATTACCTCTGGTGGTTATTTATTTATTCAGTTTAATCTGTTTTCAGCCAGTGAAGCTGGAATATGGAACTTCCAATTGTAGACTTGACTTCTATAAATGTAACTCATGAAAGGTCCAGAAAATCTGATTGAATCAATTATTCAAGTATTAACTTGAACTTGATATGAATAAATCCACAATCAAATTGAGAAAATAAAAGTGCTATGATCAATGGATAAGGAATGCAATCCTGTCCCTCCCAATTTTTCTCTATGCCTTAAAAATTTCTTCACTCTGGAACTTTAATTACCCTACAAACTTATTACACTATTAGATTTCACACTTTGATAGTACCCTCTACTGTTACAGGCTCTTATTGGCGTTTGTTGTTGAGTCATTTCAGTCAGTCCTGTATACCTTTTCAGGATCCCATTTGGGGTATTCTTGGCAAACATACCAGTGATTTGCCATTTTCTGCTACAGCTTGTTAATAGATGAAGAACTAAGGCAAACAAGATTAAGTGCTTTTTCCAGGGTCACCTAGCTAGTAAGTGTCTCAGGCAGGATTTGAATTCATAGTGATGAATCTTTCTGGTTCCAAGCCTACCTAATGCTCTCTCCATTAAGCTACTAAGCTGCTCCTCCTCATTGGCTGGTTTCTCCCAGAATGTCTATTTTAAACCATGTCTTTATTCCTCTCTAGAATACATTCCTTATCCTCCTTCTTTCCAATGTCCCTAGGTTAGGTACTTTCATTTCTTCCCTTCCTCTCTTTTCAGCTCCCTTTTATGTGTCTTTCCTTTTAGAACATAAGCTTTTTAAGGGTAGAATCTGTCTTTCTTTGTGCCTGGATTTGTATTTTTCAGAGCTTAGCACAGTGCTTGCCAATGTTTGGCTGCTTAGTTTGCCAATGTTTGGCTGCTTAGTTGATTAATGATATCATTGATAAAGAGAGAGGATACCCTACAGGAAACATTTAGTAATTGTAATTTTGTAATTGACTAAGAGAAACAGATACACCTCTAAGCCCATGAATGAAATAGCAAACCAGTTTAGAGTGAAGCAGGACTGCAGTTGGCCAGTCTAGTGGCAGAGGAGCTCCAGCTAAACATTTAGGAAGGAATTGCTAGAAGAGAGATTTTCCTCCCTTTACCATCGGGGGATCATGAGTTTCAGGAGCACCTGAGGTCTCCTCAATGGTCTCACCAGTGATCTAAGTCAGGAGCAAAATCCCCCAGGGCTGGAGCATCTTTAAGATAGATATGCTCAGAATATATTTATTAAAGTTAGTAATAACCTTACAAGCACTGCATAGTCTGGAGAAATTGTAGAATGGCAGCAGACCAACTTCTTTTAGTAGAGAAGATAGTGTCCTGGGAGGGGGCAACCTAGCAGAGTGATTTATTTATCATTGATGTTACAACTTGCAGAGAACTTCAGGAAGATTTCCAAAGAGATAGAGAGAGACAGAGACAGAGACAGAGACAGAGACAGAGACAGAGACAGAGAGACAGACAGAGACAGAGACAGAGAGAGAAAGAGACAGAGAGAGAGAGAGAGAGAGAGAGAGACAGAGAGAGACAGAAAGAGAGAGAGAGAGAAAAATTCCTGTACTAGGAAATTGTGAATGTACCCTCTGGCCATAGGCCCTTCATACATATATACCTTGTCATATTCTTACTTCAAGATTGCCAAAATCCAGGTTCTATTTGTCCCAGGTTTGGCAATGACATTTTATATCAAATGATCTTCCTATATATACCACAATAAAAATATCTTTGCTCAGAATTGATTCAGATTGTTAACTAAAAAAAAATTCATGGAAAATAACTTGGCCAGGTTATTTCTATTTCTATTTCTAAACCTGTGGCTCATGAGCAACAGGTTTAGAAATCCAGTCCCTCGGAATTATCTCCAGAACTGAAAAAGAAGAAGTAGTCAAACATCCTGGGGAACCTATCCTGCTAGTGTAAGTGTAAGTTGAAAGTAGCCACTCCAGACCATGTGTAACCAAGACAAACAACAAACTATAACAACCACTACTGTTCCTGTTTACAATTCACATTTATATGATGTTTTACACATTTGCAAAGCACTTGGCATAGGAGATATATTCCACTGGAGTTTATAACACAAACCCAAGAGGTAGATGCTATTATGATCGTCTTTTTAAAGCTGTAGACATATATGGATAAATCTTTTTATCACCCCAACTCTTACTGGCATACTTGGCCTTAACTTAACAATAAGTAAGTTAATATTTATATTATATATCCATTTATCCATATATATTTAAATATCCATTTAGATTTTAAACTTTGCAAATTGCTTTACAAATATATCTCATTTTGTCTTCACTTCAACCCTTGGGTGGTAGGTCCTATAACCCTATTTTGTGGATAAAGACATTGAAGTTAA
>JAJPUD010002480.1:116846-130108 GCA_023553655.1 Myrmecobius fasciatus | reverse complement strand
TGCAAAACATATGCATGGGTAATTTTTCAACATTGATCCTTGCAAAACTTTCTGTTCCAAATTTTTCCCTCCTTCCCCCCACACTCTCTCCTAAATGGCAGGTAGTCCAATACATGTTAACTATATTAAAATATATGATTAATCCAATATATGTATACAAATTTATACAGTTATCTTGCTGCACAAGAAAAATCGGATCTAGAAAGAAAAAAAAAACCTGAGAAGGAAACAAAATGCAAGCAAACATTAATGGAAAGCATGAAAATGCTACGTTGTGGTCTGCACTCAGATCCCACAGGCCTCTCCCTGGGTGTATACAGCTTTCTTCATCACTGAACAATTGGAACTAGTTTGAATTATCTCATTATTGAAGAGAGCCACGTCTATCAGAATTGATCATTGTATGATCTTGCTCTTGTATAATGATCTCCTGGTTCTGCTCATTTCACTCAGCATCAGTTCATGCAAGTCTCTCCAGGCCTCTCTGAAATCCTCCTGTTGGTCATTTCTTACAGAGCAATAATATTCCATAACATTCATATACCATAATTTATTCAGCCATTCTCCAATTGATGGGCATCCATTCAGTTTCCAGTTTCTAGCCACTACAAAAAGGGCTGCCACAAACATGTGACTACAGTTCCACCAGCATGCTCAAAAAAATTCAAAATTTGATTTTTATCTCTTATGTTACTGATCTCCTTTCCCATTTGTTGCATTTACAAAGAGTAAGGACCATATCTTTCACAAGTAAGGCTTAATTTGTCTGAGTGTTTTTCAGGGTGTCTGTCCTATTATGTTATTCTCTATCTCTCCATTTCTGTTTGTCTCTGTCTCTCCTCAATCTCTTCTCCTCCTATTCTTCTTCATATCTCTACCCTCCCTCCTCCTCTCTCTGTCTTTACCCAGAATCTGTTTTCCTTTACATGCACACACACAAACACACACACACACACACACACACACACACACACACACACACAATCAAGGAAACTTTAGCCATGCTCCATTTAAGGCAACACCAAAATCTATGAAGATTCAGTGGATTTTCTCAGCTCTAGGTGAAAGGAGCTATTAAAATAATAAATTTTATTTATTAATAATAAAATACAACTGTCCTCTGAGTTAAAGGAGCATGATACTTGTAAAATTAATTGTTCCAATTGAGGATAAGTCAAATTAAAAGTGGGTTGAAGTCTTTGCCATGGGTGTTCTGGTCACTGTCCTATAGTAATACCAAAAAAAAAAATCCCTTTTCAAGGCATTAATGGCCTTCCCAGATATTAGGCTCAGAAACCTCAGGTCCCTGCCACCAGGGACTTTCAGAGGGTACAGTCCCCATCATAGTCCATGGTCCCCAGGAGTCAGTTTGCTCAGCACAGGAGTGAACATTAGTAGGCTGATTTCTGAAGTCACTCTTGTAACTTGGCACTGATCTGGATATAAGCCATACAATGTCAAACAGAGGAGGAATAGCCAGGTCAGGACATCTCCATTTCAATAGCTCCACTCTTGTAATTCTTTATAATGAAGGCTAGCCGGACCTGCATGTGCTCTGTGGGACTTTTCTCTCCCTGGCTCCCACTCCTAACTCCTGCTGCAAACTGAGCTGTCTAAGCATCATACAAAAGTGGAGTTGTGTAAGATTTCCCATTTAATATGCAATGTGAGCCTCACTCAAAGCAAAATCAATCTTTATTTGTCATTTGCCCTGGAGGCCCAGAAGACTGTATCATTACATGTGAGCAAATATGGTAATTTTCACATAGGATCCTCAGGGACAAGAAACTGTGCCACTTACCCTAACTTAGAAGTGACCTTTCGAGTTTTCCATTAAGATACTAGTAAGATTGGGTTTTTTTCTTCATTTTTTGGGGGTAAATTTATCCTCTGGCTGACTTGAATCCATGTCTTTTAGACAATGGATGCTTTCATGTAGCTAACATTCCTGGCTTGTAAATCTATTTAAAAAAAAAAAAAAAAAAAGAGGCCACAGCAAATGTAAAAATTGATTTCCTTAGCTGCTTTCTCTTAATTCCAAATAATACCATGGATACCACTGCTGCCTCACAGAACAGGGAGACCATAATTTAATAGACATGAAGCCATTATGCCCTCATTTCCTGGAGTAATGAATTAGCAACTTTTTTCCATGTCACAGAAAATAGTCACCAAAATAATTTCACCCAATGGCAAATCCAATTAATGTTGTATTTCAATGTGTGAGTAACTGAAAGATAAAACTATCATATGTTAGGGGAATGAGTAGGAAATCACCCTGTTCCTAACAGGGTTGGGGATTGGGAGTTGGGGGGGTGGGATAAGGAGTTTATTTTGTCTATCTCATTATTGATGTCTCCAAAAAATTACCTAAGGATTATTTGTCTCTATAAGACTAGACAAAAAGGCCTCAGACAAATCTCCTTGCCTTCAATGACTTATCCTTTAAAAGGAAATTCTTAGGTTTCCTTCATTGTACTCTATTAAAAGTTTTAAAAAAAAGAAATAATATAAAGGCAAGTCTAGAAAGGGGAGAAAAGATTTCATTTCAGCCATGTTTAGATGGAGAATTGTTTCAGGGTCAAAAAGTGAAGGGTGAGTCAAAAATCCTTAGTCTTATAAACAGGGTTGTTGATCTAGAGTAAAAGGTGCACCTTGGTTCACCTCAAAGTAAAACAGGTAATATATTATCAATCTACATGACAGGAATTTTATTAAAATTTAGGAAAGATTTACACATTGGCTTAAGGAGGACATGTGCTCTCAAATGTACTTGTGTATTTTTAGTTACTTTGTGAAATCTGCTTACAATGTGACTAGAAAAAAATTAAGAAAAATTGATATTATGACTTTTCAACTTTTGTGGTGAGAAAGAAAGGTGATTTCATTAATGATAGGAACTCTGTTCATGTAAGGTCCCTCCATTAATGCCTATTTGAAATGTGTCTACAACTTATACTGAGGCATGTCTAAGTTTAAAATTTTCTATTTGGAGAGACAAGGGCTACCTCTCCCTTTTATTTTGTTTTATTTTTTTATTCCTCATAAAATCTAGTACTGAATCAGACACATAAAAAATTCTTGACAATTAATTCAAGAAAAGAAACCACAAATCAGAGCTATATATTTTTTTAAGATCTTCAAAATTGTCATTGGAATTTCATGACTATAGAGGAGAAAATGAAAGGTAATCATGGAAATTATCCATTAATCCTTTAGATATTTAGTTTAGAAAGTTCTCTTGAAGAAATGTACTTTTTCAGGGAAAAAAACCATACAGATTGTGTGATCCTTCTCAGTGCCTCCAGGCAATTCCATAAGAGTTTAAGTTGTGGAAGCAGAGCTAAATCAATATACATCAGAGAAAGTTTTTCACCAAGTCACTGAGAGAATCCTTAGGTTAATTCAATCACAAGTCTAGTTAAAAAAAAATTATGAAATAAATAGGCTGTTTACAATGTTATTTTTTTCTCAGACATATAAAAATACATGTGCTTTTTTATATCAAGGGTGGCATTATATTCTTTATGCACTTTTAAAAAAGCATTTTATTTATTCAAATATATGCAAAGATAGCTCTCAACATTCACCTTTGCAAAACCTTGCATTCCAAATGTTTCTTTCTCTCATCTCTCCTCTTCCTTTTCCAAGACAGCAAATAATCCAATATAAGTTAAACATGTGCAATTCTTCTAAACATACTTTCATATTCATCATGCTGCTCCCCCCCCCAAAGAGGAGATCAAAAGGAAAAAAGTGAAAAACAAAACAAAACAAACAAACAAAAAAAAAAACCCAAGCAAACAAACACCTACAAAAGGTGAAAATACTATGCTTTGATCCACATTCAGTCTCTATAGTTCTCTCTTTGGATGTGGATAGCATTTTCCATCACAAGCCTGTTGGAATTGTCTTTAGGCACTTTCAGTAGAGATGAACACGCATCCTGGTTTCTGCCCAAGGGACATGCTATGTGATCTATTGTTGAAGAACAAGAGACCAGCACACATGCAGAGTTCCACAGAAGTATCCCCATCTAGTAAGCCAAGCAAATTCTTAATGATCCCTGCTGTAAGTTTTTACTTTTTAGAAAAATAGTCTGCATGAATCATATTCATTTTGACAAGATCCTTGGAGAAATCTGAGGATTAGGTGGTTGTTTTAACTTTGGATTTTGGTTTAACTTTTTGTTTTTTTCTTTCAGTCAATCAGTAACCCTCATCAGAAGTTTAAAGAAACAATCCTGAGGGATGGGAGGCTCTAAGTGAAACAGAAAACTTGATCACAAGGAGAGGATGATCAATTTGGAAAAGATGGAGAGGATACTTGTACTGCAATTTATCAGTACTCACTCACAGACAGAATAGAAACTGAGAGCCTCAGTCCTAGGGAATTAGGACTAGGGGCTGAAAAGTAGAAAAAACTCTGAGCCCCATTCTCCTGAGTCATTTAGTCTCTTCCTGCCAGCATGCAAGACCTTCATCAGGTACCTAACAAAAACATTAATAAATCAAAGGCAAGCAAACTTTTATTTCTTTCTTTGGCACTCAAGGAAAAAGTGATATCATGATATTTCTCATTATGAATGAATTAAGGTATTAGAATGCCTATCAAACTAAAGGCCTATAAAGCTGTTGAGCTGACCTCATTATTGTATATCTATGAAACATGGACTATCTATCAGTTCCATGCCAGGGAATTGAATCACTTCCATTTGAACTATCTTAGGAAGATTCTGAAGATTAAGGCAAGATAAGGTCCCAGACAATGAGGTCCTTTCTCAAGGGGAATTGCCAAACATTCAAATTCCACTGCAAAAAGCACAACTCTGATGGGCTAGACACGTTGTTTGAATGCTGAAAGTACATTGGCCTAAAAGACTATTTTATGGAGAACTCACACACAAGGTAAAGCACTTAAAGGGAGGTCAGAAGAAGTGATACAAGGACCCTGTCAAGGCATGGGAGACACTGGCACAGGACCATCCAGCATGGTGTGCCCATGGCCCGGGGCCATCCAGCATGGTGTGCCCACATCAGAGAAAGTGCTATGTTCTACAAGTGAAGCAGAATTGCAGTGGCTTAAGAGAAACGAGAGACATACAAATGCAGAGACATTTCCATGCCAAATGTTCATGTGGACTACTTATACCAAACCTGTGGTAGAGTCTCCTAAACTCATATTGGTCTGATCAGCCACAATTAGTCATATTGTACCCTAATTCTAATAAACTGGTGCTATTTTGGTCCTTTCTGAAAATGAAGGACAACAACCAACCAACCAGATTAAAGTGTGGGATTCATGGTGTGGGCTTTCTCACTACTAGCAGATAACAGCCATTTATGATTAGGTAGGAAACTGAACAAGGGGACAAGCATTTACCACCTGCCTTGTCCTAGGTACTGGCTATCACTCTTTTCCCAAATATCTCTTTTGATCCACAGGACAACACTGCGAGGTAAGTGCTATAATTATCCCTATTTTACAATTAAGAAAACTGAGACATATAGATTAAATAATTAGAAAACATCTGAGATTGAATTTGCATTCAATTCTTCCAGACTCCAGGCCCCAGAACTTTATCCACTGAACTTTTTTTTTTTTTTTAAGGTGTGAGTGGCTAGATGCCTTGCTCAGTGTTATACATCTAGCTTCAAAGGCCTGCATGATACTTAAGTCTATTTTAATTTCAAGGCCAGAACTCTGTCCATTATGCTAGGGATACCACTGCAATATGACCTTATTGAAAACTAATTTCACTTTCAAAAAGAAAGTCCATTCACCTCACAAAGATAAAGGATGGAAAAATGGAGAACATTGGTTAATATACATTCAGCCAGATCTAACAAAACTTAATTGTCTTCCTCTCAGAAAATATAATAAGGATTTTTTTAGGTTAGTGATCTAGCAAATATAACAACACACAAGATATGCTGAAATGTTCCTATTTGTTCTGTCTCTATTCTTCTATATTAATCTAAAGACAAGTTAGCAAGTATTTTTCCTCCATGTGCATCTCATTCACAGATTACCTTACTACAGCAGGGTACAGTAGAAATAATAATAGTAACAATGATAATTCCCAGTAATATAGCACTTTATATTATCACCAGTTAACAGATGAGGAAACTGAAGTAGACAAGTTAAATAATTTATCCAGGGTCATAAAGCTAGTGCTTAAGATAGAATTCTAAATTTTACTCTAAATTCTGCTCTGTTTTCAACATATTCTGCTGTCTTTATGGAAAGAATATTGGATGAAAGAAAAAAAAAGCAACTATGCATTTATTAAGTGCTCACTATGTGTCAAGCCCTATTCTAAGCATTTTATAAATAGTATTTAATTTGATACTTAAAATAATCCTGCAAAGCTGGTGCCAATGTTCTCCCTATCTTACAGATGAGGAAAGTGAAGCCAGACAGGGGTTAAGTGACTTTCCTAAAGTCATATAGCTAGTAAGTATTGAATTTAGGTCTTGTAGGCTTCAGGCTCAGTACCATATAACTGAGACAAATGATTTCCAGCCTTGACTCTGACATTAATCACATTACCATGACCAAGCAATGCAACTTTCGGGGGTTTGTTTTTTGTTTTATTTTGTTTTGTTTTTATAAACTATTACTCTGTGGGGCTAAAAAGGAAGGGTTGTATGAGATTTCTTCAGCACTCTGGTTACTGTCAATATTTGTCTCCTTTTCTTACAATCCTTGCTTTCCCAAATTTCCTTTTACCAATTAGAATCGTTAACTAACAGGGGCGGAGCCAAGATGGCGAACTGCAGACAGCGCTCTCTGTGAGCTCCTGAGACCTTCCCTCAGACCCAGACAAATTGAGCCTCAGAACTGGTTCTGGAGTGAGGGCTCCACCAATCACTTGGACTACAATGCACTTCTATCAACAATCTACTTTGAAAAAACTCCGGAGAAGGTTAGTCTCAGGGGAATCAGCAGCTGGCCATGATCACTCGCCAGCACCTCTGGGGGCGAAAGTCGGAGCTGCAACAGAGCAGTGGATATTAGGCACCCAGGAAGTCCCTGGGAGACGCCTGGGCCACTTTGTGCTGCTTGCGGGCAGGTGCTTTGGCAGATCTGCCTTTGGTAAAGGGTGGATTGAGAGCAGCTGAAAGTGTGGTCCTAGTGTGGATCTAGCAAGATCAGCCCCAGACCGGAAGTCAACTCAGCAAACTGCCTCAGGGCAAATTGAAACGGCAGAATTCCCTGCTTGTGACTGATACCTCAGCTCAAAATCATGAGTAAGAAGCAGAAGAGAGCTCTCACCATAGACAGCTTCTACGGAGAGAAAGTAGGGCAGTCCCCAGACCCTGAGATTCTGAAAATAATCCCAGATGAAGCCACAAAGGCGAACTTAAGCTGGTCTCCCTTTCAGAAGGCTTACCTGGAAGATTGCATAAAGAATCTCAAAAGAGAGCTAGAAGAAGAATGGGGAAAAAAATTGAGGTCAGTGCAACAGAGATATCAAAAGCTGGAAAACAGGACTGGTGAATTGGAAAAAGAAAACAATTCACTGAAAAATAAAATTGGCAAAATGGAAAAAGAATGCATTGAACCAAGAAATTCAATTGGCCAGCTACAAAAGGAGCTAAAAAAGATAACTGAAGGAAATAATACTCTAAAAATTAAAATTGGACAATTAGAAATAAATGACTCAATAAGACTTCAAGAATCAGTCAAACAAAAACAAAAAAAAATGAAAAAATAGAAGAAAATATGAAATATCTCCTAGGAAAAACAACTGACTTGGAAAACAGATCCAGGAGATACAATCTAAGGATTATTGGACTCCCTGAAAGCCACGATGAAAAAAAAGAACCTTGATGCTGTCTTCCAGGAAATCATGAAAGAGAATTGCCCTGATGTTTTAGAATCAGAAGGCAAAATTGGCATTGAAAGAATTCACCGATCACCTCCTGAGACCCCAAAATTAAAACCCCAAGGAATATCGTGGCCAAAGTTCAAGACTATCGCACCAAGGAAAGGATATTGCAAACAGCTAGAAAGAAACAGTTCAAATACTGAGGAACTGTAATTAGAATTACACAAGATCTGTCAGCTTCCACATTAAAGGATCGAAGGGCCTGGAATCAGATATTCCGAAAGGCAAAAGAACTTGGATTACAGCCAAGAATAAGTTATCCAGCTAGAATGAGCATCATCTTCCAGGGAAGAAGATGGTCATTCAATGATACAGGAGAATTTCACCTATTTCTAAGGAAAAGACCAGATCTGAACAAAAAATTTAACCTCCAAATACAGAACTCAAGAGAAGAATAAAAAGGTAAAAAGGAAAGAACTCTTGAGAACCATATTTCTACTATGGATATCCTTAAAGAATGGGGGTATATCAATGACAATAGTAATCTAGTGTTTGATAAACCCAAAGACCCTAGTTTTGGGGATAAAAACTCACTATTTGACAAAAACTTCTGGGATAATTGGAAACTAGTATGGAAGAAATTAGGCATTGACCCACACCTAACACCATATACCAAGATAAGGTCAAAATGGATTCATGATCTAGGTATAAAGAATGATATTATAAACAAATTAGAACAATGTAGGATGGTTTACCTCTCAGACCTGTGGAGGGGGAAGGAATTTGTGACCAAAGAAGAACTAGAGGTCATCATTAATCACAAAATAGATAAGTTTGACTATATCAAGTTAAAAAGTTTTTGTACAAACAAAATGAATGCAGACAAGACTAGAAGGGTAGCAGTAAACTGGGAAAATATTTTTGCATCCAAAGGTTGTGATAAAGTTCTCATTTCTAAAATATATAGAGAATTGACTCAAATATATAAGAATTCAAGCCATTCTCCAATGGATAAATGGTCAAAAGATATGAACAGACAATTTTCAGACAAAGAAATTGAAACTATTTCTGGTCACATGAAAAGGTACTCCAAGTCACTATTGATCAGAGAAATGCAAATTAAGACAACTCTGAGATACCACTACACACCTGTCAGATTGGCTAAAATGAAAGGAAATGATAATGATAACTGTTGGAGGGGATGTGGGAAAACTGGGACACTGATACATTGTTGGTGGAACTGTGAACAGATCCAACCATTCTGGAGAGCAATTTGGAACTATGCTCAAAACGCTATCAAACTGTGCATACCATTTGACCCAGCAGTGTTTCTACTGGGCCTATATCCCAAAGAGATTTTAAAGGAAGGAAAAAGGACCCACATGTGCAAAAATCTTTGTGGCAGCCCTTTTTGTAGTGGCAAGAAACTGGAAATTGAAAGGATGTCCATCAATTGGAGAATGGCTGAATAAATTATGGTATATGAATGTTATGGAATGTTATTGTTCTGTAAGAAACGACCAACAGGAGGATTTCAGAGAGGCCTGGAGAGTCTTGCAGGAACTGATGCTGAGTGAAATCAGCAGAACCAGGAGAACATTATACACAGCAACAAGACTATACGATGATTAATTTTGATGGACATGGTTCTCTTCAACAATGATGTGATTCAAACCAGTTGTTCAGCGATGAAGATAGTCATATACATCCAGAGAGAAGCCTGTGGGAACTGAGTGTGAAACACAACACAGCATTTTAACGCTTTCTGTGAATATTTCCATGCATTTTGTTTTCCTTCTTAGGTTTTTTCTTCTTCTCTTTCTAGATCTGATGTTTCTTGTGCAGTAAGATAACTGTATAGATATGTATACATGTATTGTATTTGTCATATAATTTATCCTATTTAGCATGTATTAGATTACCTGTCATCACTCATATATTTTGTAAATAAAAAGCTTTATAAAAAAAAGAATGGGGGTATAATTTGATTTTTCTTTGATAATAATGGAAAAGAAATTAGAGGTAGAAGGGATACCATACTGAAAAAAAGGGGGGAAGGAAAAATAAAGTAAAAATAAAGGAGGTAAAATAAGGCAAAATCTCATAAAGAGACATAGAAGATCTAATATAATTGAGGGAAAGAAGGGAGGGCGATGAGTATTATGTAAACCTTACTCTCATTAGGTTGGGCTCGAAGAGAGTATATCAGATACATTTGGATTCAAAGAAAGGCCTGACCCTCCTTGTGGGAAGGTGAGAGGGAAAGTAGGAAAGGAAAGGGATAGACTAATAGAAGGATTAGGGGAAAGGTGTAAAGAGGAGGGAGGGGTTCTAAAGGGAGGAGGACTGTTGGAGGGAGGTGGTCATCAAAAATAAAGTACTGGGGTGGGCGGAAGGGAGAGAGGGGAAAGGGAAGAGAAAAACATAATTCTGGGTAAATAAGATGGCAGGAAATACAGATATAGTTATTTTAACTGTGAATGTGAATGGGATGAACTCTCTCATAAAACAGAAGCAGGTAGCAGACTGGATTAAAAGTCAGAATCCTACAATATGTTGTTTACAAGAAACACATCTAAAACATAGAGATACATACAGAGTGAAGGTAAAAGGCTGGAGCAGAATCTTCTATGCTTCAGGTGAACAAAGAAAGGCAGGGATAGCAATCCTTATCTCAGATCAAGTAAAAGCAAAAATAGATCTAATTAAAAGAGATAAGGAAGGAAACTATATTTTACTAAAGGGTACCATAGACAATGAAGCAGTATCAATACTAAACATATATGCACTAAGTGGTATAGCATCCAAATTCCTAGAGGAGAAACTAACAGAGATGCAAGGAGAAATATACAGTACAACTATACTAGTGAGGGATCTCAACCTTGCTCTCTCAGAATTAGATAAATCAAATCACAAAATAAATAAGAAAGAAGTTAGGGAGGTAAACAAAAGGCTAGAAAAGTTAGGTATGATAGATCTCTGGAGGAAATTGAATGGTGATAGAAGGGAGTATACTTTTTTCTCAGGGGTTCATGGAATTTATACAAAAATTGATCATGTGTTAGGGCATAAAAACCTCAAAATCAAATGCAGAAAAGCACAAATAGTAAATTCATCCTTTTCAGATCATGATGCAATAAAACTCACATGTAATATAAGGCCAGGAGAAAACAGACCACAAGTTAATTGGAAATTAAATAATCTAATCCTGAAGAATGAATGGGTGAAAGAGCAAATTATAGACACAATCAATAATTTCATCCAGGAGAATGACAATAATGAGACAACATACCAAAATTTGTGGGATACGGCTAAAGCAGTTAAAAGGGGTAATTTTATATCTCTAGATGCTTACTTGCATAAAACAGAGAAAGAAGATCAATGAACTGGGCTTATAATTAAAAAAGCTAGAAAAAGACCAAATTAAAAACCCTCAAATACCAAATTAGAAATTCTGAAAATTAAAGGGGAGGGCAATAAAATTGAAAATAAGAAAACTATCAAATTAATAAATAAAACTAAGAGTTGGTTTTATGAAAAAGCCAACAAAATAGATAAGCCTTTAGTTAATTTGATTAGAAAAAGGAAAGAGGAAAATCAAATTATTAGTCTCAAAAATGATAAGGGAGAACTGTCCTCCAATGAAGAGGAAATTAGAGTAATAATTAGGAGTTTCTTTACCCAATTTTATGGCAATAAATTTGATAATGTAAATGAAATGGAGGAATATCTACAAAAATATAAATTGCCTAGGTTAACAGAAGAGGAAATAAATTATTTAAATAGCCCCATTTTGGAAAAAGAAATAGAACAAACTATTAATCAAATCCCTAAGAAAAAATCTCCAGGGCCAGATGGATTTACATGTGAATTCTACCAAACATTCAAAGAACAATTAATCCCAATACTATATAAACTATTTGAAAAAATAGGGAAAGAAGGTGTACTACCAAATTCCTTCTATGACACAGATATGGTGCTGATAGCTAAACCAGGTAGGGAGAAAACTGAGAAAGAAAACTACAGACCCATTTCCTTAATGAATATTGATGCAAAAATTTTAAATAAGATTTTAGCAAGGAGATTACAGAAAGTTATCCCCAGGATAATACACCATGACCAAGTAGGATTTATACGAGGAATGCAGGGCTGGTTCAATATTAGGAAAACTATTAGGATAATCAATTATATTAATAACCAAATAAACAAAAACCATATGATTATCTCAATAGATGCAGAAAAAGCCTTTGATAAAATCCAACATCCATTCCTATTAAAAACACTGAAGAGTATAGGAATAAATGGGCTTTTCCTTAAAATGATTAGTAGTATCTACTTAAAACCTTCAGCAAGCATCATATGTAATGGAGTCAAACTAGAACCATTCCCAATAAGATCAGGAGTGAAACAAGGCTGCCCACTGTCACCATTATTATTTAATATTGTCTTAGAAATGTTAGCTTTGGCAGTAAGAGAAGAAAAAGAGATCAAAGGAATTAGAGTAGGTAATGAGGAAACCAAATTATCACTCTTTGCAGATGACATGATGATATATGTAGAGAACCCTAAAGATTCAACTAAAAAACTACTAGAAACAATTCACAACTTTAGCAAAGTTGCAGGATACAAAATAAATCCACATAAATCATCAGCATTTTTATATATTACCAATAAAGTTCAGCAGCAAGAGATACAAAAAGAAATTCCATTCAAAATAACTGTTGATAGTATAAAATATTTGGGAATTTATCTGCCAAGGGATAGTCAGGAACTATATGAACTAAATTACAAAACACTTTAGTGCCATACCAATCAAACTCCCAAGAAATTATCTTACAGATCTAGAAAAAATAGTAGCAAAATTTATTTGGAAGAACAAAAGGTCAAGAGTTTTTAGAGAATTAATGAAAAAAAAGGCTGATGATGGTGGACTTGCTGTACCAGATCTAAAACTATATTACAAAGCAGTGGTCATCAAAACCATTTGGTACTGGCTAAGAAATATAGTTGTCGATCAGTGGAATAGGATAGAATCACAAGACAAACTAGGCAATAACTATAGCAATTTAGTCTTTGATAAACCCAAAGACCTCAGCTTCTGGGATAAGTACTCACTATTTGACAAAAACTGCTGGGAAAATTGGAAACTAGTGTGGAAGAAATTAGGGCTTGACCCACATCTAACACCACATACCAAGATAAGATCTAAATGGGTTCATGATCTGGATATAAAGAATGATATTATAAGTAAATTAGAGGAATGCAATATAGTTTACCTCTCAGACCTCTGGAGATGGAATAAATTTGTCCAAAGAAGAACTGGAACTCTTAATTGAAAACCAAATAGATAACTTTGACTATATTAAATTAAAAAGGTTTTGTACAAACAAAACCAATGCAGTCAAGATTAGGAGGGAAGCAATAAATT
>JAJPUD010002480.1:90329-108514 GCA_023553655.1 Myrmecobius fasciatus | reverse complement strand
AAAAAAAAATTTCTTTTGTCTATTTATTGTCATTCCATTTTCATCCTTACATACTCGGGATTACTTTGCTTGTTATGTCTTTACCAAGATTCTTTAAACTATAGTTCCCCCCTTTCCACTGCTTTTTCCTTCGTTATGAAGCAATATTGTTCATAATGTCCTATCATTTGACTGTTAGATTTACAATGAATTTGAAATTTAACATTTTCATTCCCCTCCTGTTTATTAAGAATTTGCTACCTTAGTTTCTTTTGGTTTGTTATACTGAATAATTTATGTAACTCAAACTTTTGTTTGAAATTGTGATAAATGGTGCTAAAATTATTTCTTTTATCCATTTCTGCCCACCCCACCGCCTGTCCCTTTTAGTGACTTCTTTAAACAGGTAATGGTGAGGCATTTTGTTTATAGTCCATATTTTAAAAATTGTTAACATCTAGCTTTATATTAATTTTAATCTTTGCTTTTACAAGTTGGTCATCCATATACAGACAATGGACTTAAAAATGCCTCAAAATGCCTCTAAATAATGAATAGTTTCTTGTATGTTAAAGTACAATGATTTTTTGATGATATTTTTCAGTTATCATTGTGTCTAATACCTTATAATTATTCATTATATATATACATATATACATATGTATTATATATGTGTGTATATATGTTTATGTGTATGGATATGCATGTCCACACCCACATTTGCAAAACTTTATACTTTTTCATTCCTTGCTATTGAGCTATATTTTTGCTTTCTTTTTGTAAACACTTAATAGTTATCTTACTTAAAATATTTTGCTATATTTTTGAGAGGTTAATTAAAATTTGCCATTCTGTTTGAATAACCATTATATAATATTTGAATCTGCCTCAGTCATTCAATAATTCTGTGACTTTCAGCAAATCACTTAACTGCATTTGGCCTCAGTTCCCTCATTTATAAAATGAGAAAATTGGATTTCGTGACCTATCAGGTTACTTCTAGCTCTAAATCATAAGAGCTGCAAAAACAAACATAACAGAGATGAATATATATATATATGCATATTTACACATAACATATTTATGTAATACAACTGAGTATACCAGTACTGAAAGGTTTAAGATTTATGGCTGAGAAGTGAAAAAGTCTCTGAGCACAATTCCCCATGGTCATCCAGGCCCTGTATATGATGCTCCATATACTGTTGAACAATTACAACTATGCATACATGTATATGTGTGTGTATGTATATATATATGTATATATATGTATGTATGCATGTATATCAACTAGAAATAACAAATTATTTCTTCTTTCTCTTAGGTTTAATAAAGAAATTGATCAAAGGGTTTTTTGTTTTGTTTTTTTCATTTATTTGTCTTCATAATGTTGTTGTTACTATATAAATTGTTCCCCAGGTTCTGGTTACTTCACTTTGTATCTGTTCATTCATACAAACCTTTCTAGGTTTCTCTGAAACCATAATCTTTATTATTCCTTATGGCACAATGGTATCCAATAATACATATATGTTGTTTTCTTCAGAAGTTCCCCAAATAATGAACACCCTTTTAGTTTCCTTTTCTTTGCCTTTACAAAGAGAGCTGCTACAGCAAGAATTTTTTTGTAATTATAAGTGAAGAAACACTTTCCAAAAAATTGTCCTTAGAAAACAGCCTGTTTATTTTATAACATAACCATCTATTGATTGTTAAGGGTGTGTGTGTGTGTGTGTGTGTGTGTGTGTGTGTGTGTGTGTATGTGTACAGACAGAGAGAGAATCACCGAGATTTTAGACAGACTTGGAGACAGACAACTTAAGGATAAAAGGTATATACCCTGCCCCTATCTATGTAAATGCTGTTTTCTCTCACATTCAAAGATAACCTGCTTGAGGGCAGGACTATTTCATTATTGTCTTCATATCTTTAGCACCAAATACAGTGCTGGAACATAGTAAGGGTTAATAAATATTCCAACTGAAATTGAATTGGGTAATCATGATCAGGTATGAAACAAAAAATCTATGGGAATCAAAAATTAAAGAACAGGCAGACTGAATTGCACATCTCCCTGACTCATATATTTAGACAAAAAATTAACTACACATCATAGTTAAATTATGATGTTTGACCTGGCGGCAAAGCATTGAGCACACTCTTCTAAGTACAGCTACCGAAAATATCCTCAGTCATGCTAATGCATATTTAAGATATTACTCAGATTTTTTTTAGTCCCTTCATATTTACCCCTCTTGAGTGAGAAAACTGAAATGACTATTATTCTCTTTATGTTGTGCATTAGCACACTGTTTCCACTACCTGTGAAGTCTGTAAACTGAATCATTTAAAAAGAATTAGTCACTATGCTGAACATTTCTTATTTTTTTAAGCATATGGCTCCATTCCTTGCATTGCAGTTGCTCTAAAGCATTTTTCTTTTCAACAGCAATAAAAGGAGCTAAGAAATATACAGTACATAACTGAAAACATCTTGTTTTGACTCAGATTCCCCCAACCACCACCCCCAGCTCATCCTGAGGAGTCCCCTCAGGTTACAGAGTTTGGGGAAGAGATTCTTTTATTCTCAGCTGCTACCTCTCAGGGCTTCAAGCTTTTCTGCTGCTCATTTCACTCTATCCATCATCACCTTTCCCTATTGTTCAGATAAGAATACATGTCAGCTCTTAGTTTCTCTGTCTCTGTGTATTTATCTATTTCTGTTTTGTCTAACAATGCACATACATACACACAAGCACACACAATAGTGCCAGCCGTTCTTCCCTTTCAGTATATTTTAAGGAAAAGATATGCTCACTATCTGTCAAATTGCAGAGTCTAGTCATTATTTAATTTACATCTTTAACAAAAAAGAAATAACCAGTTAAAGAATGGGGCTTTAACTATGACAAAGAAGCACGTCCACAGACAAGCTGGACTATGAGGATGCACTCTTGGAGTGCAAGAAACATGTCTTCTAAAACTTCGAATGACCTCTTTTCCTTTATTCACCTTCAATATCTAGGATAGTATCTTAGTAGTCACTCAGTACAGGTATGTTGAATAAATGAGCATAAAAATGAGTTGCATGATGTTTACTATAAATACTGAGGAATGAGGACAATATTATAGGATTAGTCAGTCAATAATCTGTTATTAAGCCCCGACTGTAGACTAAGCACTGAGGACATACTACGTTAAAACATAAGACAATCCCTACACTCAAGGAGATTATATTCTCTCTAGGTGTGTACTTATATATGTACATTCATATATGCATATATCTATGTGTATGCATATATATAAGTACATGCATATAAGTATATATAAACTAAGTAAAAAATTGACACAAGGTACTTAGAGGGAGAGGGTGGAAAGAATTAGATTAGGAAAGGATATATATATATATATTACATATATATATTTTACATATACATATATATTTTACATATATATAGTAGTGCTTGAGATGAATTTTGAAGACAATTAAGATTTAAGAACAGAGATGAAGATCCCAGTTGAGGAGACCATCCACTACAAGGGCAAAGAAGTGGAAGATGGTATGATATATTTGAGGGACAAAGAAAAGTCTGAAACACATAGGGATTGAAATAATGGAAAATAAGACTGGACAGGTAGGTCAGGGAATATAGGGACCTATAGAAGTTCAGCCATATTGTCTGTGGGATTTTCTTGGCAAAGATACTGGAATGGTTTGCCATTTCTTCTCCAGTGGATAAAAGCAAGCAAGGTTAAATGGCTTAGCCAGGGTCACACAGATAGCAAGTGTCCGAGTCCAGATTTGACCTCAGGACTTCCTGATCCCAGATCCACTGCACTATCCACTGAGCCACCTAGCTGCCTCCATAGATACCTTGGAGACCATCAGTCCAAATCCTCATGCTACAGGTGAGAAAACTGAGGTTTTAAGTTAAGTGAACTTGCTCAAGATCACATGATGAGCACCAGAAATGAGATTTTAATACAGCACAGAATCACCACTTTTCCAAATGCCCAGCACTGTCTTCCCTGGGGAAGTTTTGTCTCTCCTTGAGCCAGGAGCATCCATTAGTTTTCTCAAACTTCTCTTTTAGCTTAGGAATTCTATGACTCTCAACAGCCATTAGGTTAAGAATTGTCCTTTGTCCTCTGCTGATAGCTGATAGCTAGGTATGTCTTATCTACATTTTGCAACTCACTTTGGTTTGGCAAAGCCTCAGCTGACTGGGGTTTTGTCCAGGCCTGATCTATTTAATCCCTGTACTTGGAATTGATACAGGTGTTGGCTAAGTCTAGTGAGTTATTGTGTTGTTGTTATTGACTTTGGCCTGAGTTTCAGGGTTATTAACTACTTGGAAAAGTGTCCCTAGTTTATATGATGGGTTCTTTTAAAACATCTAAAATATAAACAAATGAGTAATGTTTTGCCATGGGGAATGGATGAGTGGTCATACTTGAACGGATCCCATGTTCTCTTGACTCACTGATTGTGTCACCAGAAGGTTTTCCCTGGGGTTTGGGTGAATACAGAAGCTAAATTCATACACTTGGTAAAAGGGCTAGAGTTTAGGAATTCTGGGAGGGAATCCACACAGCTGAATTGCAGGTTTCCTAAAACTTACACTATTTCATAATTTTTCATTTTCAACAGTTTTTTCCATAAATTTAATTTT
Organism: Myrmecobius fasciatus; assembly: GCA_023553655.1. NCBI lineage: Eukaryota > Metazoa > Chordata > Mammalia > Dasyuromorphia > Myrmecobiidae > Myrmecobius > Myrmecobius fasciatus. The sequence goes on along the minus strand of JAJPUD010002480.1, from coordinate 103,862 downwards.
ATACTTCTTGACTTTTTGTGGGTGATTTCATCAGTGTCAGGAACTCCCTGGCATGGAAACAAACTCCTTTCATGAAGCTCAGAAACTCCTCTGTAACTTCTAGTCTTAAGAGAATTTCCTGGAGCTTTAAAAGGTTAAGTAACTTATCCACAAGCATTACTGACAGAACCTGAACCCAGATCCTCCTGACTCCAGAGCCAGCTGTTTATCCAATATGCCACGCTGTATCTTCCTCCTCCTCCTCTTCTTTTTCCTCCTCCTCCTCCTCTTCCTTTTCCTCCTCTTTCTCCTTCTTCTCTTTCTCCTCCTGCTTCTCCTCCTCCTCCTCTTCCTTTTCCTTTCTTTCTCCTCATTCTCCTTTGCTTCCTCCTCTTCTCTTTCTCCTCCTCCTCCTTTTCCTTTCCTTCTCCCTCTTCCTCTTCTTCCTTTCTTCTTTCTCTTCTTCCTTTCTTCCTCCTCCTCCTTCCCCCTCCTCCTCCTCTTTCTCCTTCCCAATTTCTTTTTCATCTTTTTATACTGTGTGTGTATATGTATGTGTGCACAAGCACATCTATGTCTGTCCATAGACTCTTTAGCATGTGGATGAATATATGTGTGGACCTGTGATTACATCTTACAGAACTGCCTGGGAAAATGAGAGCTTAAGTGACTTGCTAAGGTTCACACAAACTGTCAGAGAAGTCACTTGAACTCAGCATTCTCCAACTCTGGGTCAGTCTCTATGCTCTGTGACATAAAACTGTAAGTTGATTGATGGGATCTCTACGTGATTGGGTCTCAGTTGTATATACCATACAGCTCCAGGCTCCATCAACATTTGTTTATTGATTAATCTACTGGATCTAACAGTTCTTACCTCTTAAATGGGCTAAAAGAATATTATCTGGAAAGACATTGTAAAGATCAATATAAGCACCGTCATTACATTTATTCTGGGCTCTTCCCCTCCTCCCTACAAACCCACCATAAACACCCCTCATTTAAAAAATGAAGGAGTCAATGTGAACTGGTGACTTTAACATAAACTTTTAATACAAAGACAACTACTAGAGAAAAAAATTAATATAACCAAGCCTACTAATAAATAAGTTTAAAAAGGTGCACAAAAAAACCTACCAATCCACAGAAAAGCAAATTCGTAAAGCAATGTGTGTAAAGCACTGAAATCATAATTGGCACTACTGTTTTGGCTCCATGGCTAGTTTGACATCAGGGACTTATTTTCCAGTCTTTCCTCAGAGTCCCTGTAATCACGTGCTCCAGTAGACTCTAAATTGAAGGACTCACGTAATAAATGTGCTCCTTCCTGAGCCCTCACAGGCTCTATAAAACGCAAAAGAAAACAGTAGAAGGCATTGAAGTGGTTCACACCAGGACCTTTTAAAACCCCAAGAGAAGAAAAAACTAACTGAACAATTCTAGATTCATAGGCTGCTCTCATCTGGCCTCCCCTGTCCCTGCCATCTCATCATCCATAGTATTATCAGAACATAGTTTCAGGCTGTGAAAGCTGGAAAAGACCTCAGTGATAAGAAAGTCACCTTTCCAGAAGGCAGCTTCTAGGACACAAGGTTATTATCTGTTGTCTTCCCCATCTCTAGTGTGAATTCTTTAAGAATAGTAATATCTCACTGTTTCACTTTGTCTCTTTGTATCTCAAGTTTAGTTATGTGTAAGCTCTTAATAGAAACTTTTCATTCATTCATTCATTCATTCATTCATCCATTCATTTAGACCTTTAAATAAATTTGAAAGGCATCATCTCTTGGTTACATTTTAGAACTAAATTTGTCCATGTAGGTATCTGGAAGTGAACTTTTCAATGGTCATTTTCCAAACCAAAATTATTTTATTGTGATAAATATCCCACTGGTTAACAAAAACAAAACAAAACAAAAAATCTTTTCTACCTCAGCCAGAAAGGATCTTGTGAAAGCAATAATTCAAATGTGAGTTTACCTTGATGGAAATGTGCCCAGAACAAAAGATGAATGGTCTATATTCTAAAAAGTCCTGCTGTTTTCTTTCTGTCCCTTGTATCATCATTAGTAATAAATATTCTTCCCGTAGAACAGAGCTGACAGTTTGGTTGATAATGTGTGAAGTAGATCAGAATCGTCTTGGCATTGGAATTAGAAGTTATAATAATAATTTCAAAAAGCTTGTTTATGACAGAATTTGAAGACACATCATCACATGACCTATTTCCTATGTAAAACTATGGTTCTAACATAGGGAAAAAAGAAAGCATACTCACAGTTTATAAAAAGTAGAAAATGGGAAGGGGGCAGCTAGGTGGTGCAGTGGTTAGAGGACCAGCCCTCAAGTCAGGAGGACCTGAGTTCAAATCTGGCCTCTGACAGTTAACTCTAACTAGCTGTGTGACCCTGGGCAAGTCACTTAAACCAGACTGCCTAAGCAAAAAAATAAAAAACGAAAGTAGAAAATGTTTGCTAAATCAACTTTTTCCTTATTCAGATATATATTCCTTCTATCTCTTCTCAGCCTGATTTGGTATTATTATATAAAAATATAATGCTAAACAAAACCCCACACATCAACTCATGTAATTTATTTTACACCAAAGTCAGTCTAGAGAACAACAGTATAATTTAGTTCCAAGAACATAGGTAGATAGATAGAAAAATCAGATCAAAAGGTGAAAAAAATGAAAGAAAAAAAAAGCAAGAAACAAGCAAACAGCAACAACAAAAGTGAAAATACTGTTGTGATCCACATTCAGTTTCCATAGTCCTAAGAGAATTATTTCTTGAAAATAAAATGAAATTGATTTTTTTAAAACAAAGGAAAAAAAAAGAAAAGAGGAGAAAAGGAAAAAAGAAAAATAAGAACAAGAGAATTTGGACTTATCTCCAAATTCTCTTCTAATTCTAAATATCTAAATCTGAGATCCTGATTTAGTCACCCAAGGGTGTCCTCTGTTGCAATTTATTTCCTCTGTGAATTGGGGGAGGTAGTTTTCTTGTTGTTTTATCATATCAATGATTTCCCACCAGTTAATCTATCCATCCTCAAAACAGAGGCTTTTCTTCAAAATAAGTCAGTGTAGTTAAGCTAAAAAAAAAAAAAAAAAGTAAGGCAATATATCAGCCCTCTTAGAATGCTGCCTCTAGTCCAAAGGCATACTAGAAAAAAGATTTAGCTAGCTACATGACACATTTTAAATTTTAATTTGCACTATTATTATTTTCTCCACCATTTTAAGCCTGGACAATAAAACCAAAAAATTCTAAAGTCTGAAGGCTCACTCTGAAAATTCAATTAATTGATCAGTATTAAGAGGAGAGTCCAGCTCATCCCTGCTGTAGCCCATTCACAAATTTGACAAAAAGTGATAAGTATATCATCATCAGTTTTTTGAAGTCATGATTCATCACTCTTTTATTTCCTTGTAGGATAAGATAGATTTCTATGAATGAGTGAGTATGTTATTCCCTCTTTGAACCAGTTTTCTTGAGTATAAGGTTTAAGCTTTGTTCACCACCCTACTATCTTGTGTTCTATTTTAATAATTCTTTCATGCCTCTTTTATGTGAAATAATTTATTATATTCAATCTTCCTCCTCCTTCTTCTCCTAGTATATATTTTTCCCTTTTTCACTCCTTAATCTCATTTTTTGGAGCACTTTCCCACCAAAATCATCTTATATGTACTCCTTCTATGTCTCTGTCTCTGTCTCTCTCTCTTTGTCTGTGTGTGTGTGTGTGTGTATACATATATACATGCATACATATATATGTATATATATATTCTTAATTACTCTTATATTAATAAAGTTCTTAAGAGTTACAAATATAATCTTTGTTTTTGGAATATTCTTTTTTATTATAACTTTTTTATTTTCAAAATATATATATGGATAATTTTTGACATTTACCCCTATGAAAATTTTTTTTCTCTCCCTTCCTCCCCTCTCCCGGTCTGTGATTTAATATGTGTTAAACATGTGCAATATTTTCACAAATATCATGCTGCACAAGAAAAATCAGATCAAAAAGGGAAAAAAATGAGAAAGAAAACAAAATGCAAGCAAACAACAACAAAAAAGTGAAAAATACTATGTTGTGGTCCACAATCAGTTTCCACTGTCTTCTCTCTGGGTACAGATAGCTTTCTTCATCACAACACCATTAGAACTGGTATGAATCACTTCATTGCAGAGCCACATCAATCAGAATTGTTCATCATATAATCTTGTTATTACTGTATACAATGATCTCCTGGTCTACTCACTTCACTTAGCATCAGATCATGCAAGTCTCTCCAGGTTTTTCTGAAGTCTTCCTGCTGATCATTTCTTACAGAACAATAATACTCCATAACATTCATATACCATAACTTATTCAGCCATTCTCCAATTGATGGGCATCCATTCAGTTTCCAATTTCTTGCCACTACAAAAAGGGCTGCCACAAATATTTTTGCCCATGTGGGTCCTTTTACCTCCTTATTGATCTCTTTAGAATACCAGCTCATAAGAAACGCTGCTGGTATGTACAGCTTAATAGTCCTAATAATACAAATATAATCTTCCCACATATAAACATTTTAATTTTGTTGAATTTCTTGTATTTTTTCTTTCTTGTATATTGTTTTTTAAATTTTTTTATGTTATCTTTGATTCTTGTATTTGGAGGTCAATTTTTAAAAATTAGGACTATTTGGAAATCTTTTATTTTGTTAAATGTCCATTTTTTTATTCTGAAAGATTATATTTAATTTTGCTGGGTAAATGATTCTTGGTTATATATCTTTGTCTTCTGGTATATTTTATTCCAAGCCCTCCATTTCTTTAATGTGGAAGCTGCCAAATCCTGTTTAATCCTGAGAGTAGCATTGCCATATTTGATTTTTTTTTTCTTTTTAGCTGCTTATAGTACTTCCTCCTTGATTTGTGATCTGGAAGTGGGCTATGATGTCCCTGGGAATTTTCATTTTGGAATCTCTTTCAGGGAGTTATCAGTGGATACTTTCAATTCCCCCATCCCCTTTGGTTGTAATATATCAGGGCAGTTTTCTTTGATATTTTCTTGAAAAATGCTGTCTGGGATTTTTTTTAAGTCATATCTTCCAGTTAGTCCAATAATTTTTAAATTATCTCTTTTAGAATTTTTTTTCTAGGTCAATTGTTTTTCCAATGAGAAATTTAACATATTTTTTCCTCCCTCCCTCCCTTCCTTCCTTCCTTTTTTGCTTTTTTGCTTTTGTTTAATTGCATTTTAATGTTTCATAGAGTCATTAGCTTCCACTTGCTCAATTCTAATTTTTTTAGGTATTATTTTTTTTCAGTAAACTTTCTGTTTTTTCCTTTTGACCAATTCTATATTTAAGCAGTTATTTTTCTCAGTAAATTTATGTACATTTTTCCCTATATTATTGACTCTTTTTTAAATTATTCTTTTGCATTACTGTCATTTATTTTCCCAGGTTTTTTTTTCTCCTGATTCTCTAATTTGCTTTCAAAAACTCTTTAAAAGTTCTTCCAGGAATTCTTTTTGGTCCTGAGACTAATTTATATTTTCTTTTTCTTTGAGGCTTCGCATGTAGCCACTCTTGTCCTTTTCTAAGTTTATATCTTAATCCTCCCTGTCAATATAGTAACTTTCTATAGTCAATTTCCCTCTCTCTCTTTTTTTTTTTTTTTGGAGGGGAAGAGCATAAAGGGTTGCTCATTTTACTGCCTTTTTTGTGCCTTGTTTTCATGTGAAAGTTGGGCTTTGTCCCAAGGTTTTTGTGTTGGGACTCAGGGTCTTACAGATTTCAGTGGCCTGCCTCCCTGTTGGCCTGTCCTAGGTGTGGGATTTAGCTGCTGGCCTGTCTCAGGGGTGGGGCCTTTCTGCTATTGGTCTCTCTGTGGGCAGGCCCCCAGGGATGGGGTCTCCCTGTTGACCAGCCCCAGGGTGGGACTTCCCTTCTGGTTAGCCTTTCTGATAGTTTGTGCTGGGGTAGGGTCAAACTGTGAGCTTGTTGTGCTGCACATACTGCTCACTTACTTACCTAAGGACAGGTTTGCAGAAGGGTGGGCCCTTGGTGGTGGAATGGCCCAGGCCTGGAGCCTTGTTGCAGGTCCCCTGCTGTGAGGCTGGCTGCTGCTGCTGCTGTTGCTCTTAGATCCCTGGATCAATAATGAGGTGGTTTTCTAGTTGTTTGGAGAGGAACTTGGGAGGACTTTGTAGATTTCCTTCCTCATTTCATCATCTTGTTATCAAAAGACAAATCACTTCATTTTCCTAAGTCTCAATTTCATCATCTATTAAAAGGGTTTGGATTAGATAGTCTCTGTGGTCCCTTCAAATTCCTCAAGTATGATCCCACAAATAAATTGTCTACTACTTGTATTCTTCAGCTATGAGTGCGCTCCCTCCTCCAAAGACAATGTAAGTCTATACCATGTCTTGCATGGGACGCCTCCACATGAACTGCTTTGGTCAACCTCATAATAATGGGTCTAGGTGTGTCAACAACCCTAAATTGTGACCTTAACTTGTACTCACTCAAGTCACCTCCATGCCATAATAAGGTGTCAGTATAGGATTTCAGCAGATAATTCAATGTACTCCAGCTTTTTATTCATGGAAAACTTTAATCTTTAAAACATCTAGTTTGAAGAGTTGAACTATCTTTTTATTCCCTAGAGAAGTCTCATTTTGTTGATATTGGATCACAATGGATATAGCAAAGACAAATAAATACATCTATACTCTGAAAATTTAACAGAAAATTTCAATTTCTCACATGGCTAAATTAATGCTTCTCTTGAATTTTGAAAATGTCTTTTGCAAAATAAAATTTCAAGGACAGGAAATGCAATCACCAGTATCAATGAAATTTTAGGCAGCTCTCCTTTATTTGCTTAGTTTATTTTAATGCAACTAAATGGCTTTCAAGAAAGAAAGAAAGAATCCTTTATATCTTGATGTCTTAACTTGCTGGAGTGAAACAAATGAAATGAAAACATTGGTTATCAAGGGAAAAGCTATATTAATCCCCAAATATAATAGCACTTTTGACAAGATGGTACTAACACTCAATAACTTGCAGATGAAAAACTCTACAAACAGTGATAAGATAGAGAGCTGCCAGATTTATCTTCAAATGTAAGATTAATTTACATTTCAACATTCTTAGGCTAGAAGGCAATGTTTCAAATAAATGTAATTGTAAAACTCTCAGAGATCCTCCTGACTTTAGTGAGGAAGTAGGATTCCTTATAAGGAACACATGACTAACATGGGGTTCCAGAGGTAGAAGTGGAAAAAACTTTTTCTCCTACAAATTAATGGAGTTTCCATAGCTACATAGCTCCACAAGGGGGATGTAGGGAACAGGAGAGATCTATCTTCTAAAACTATGTCCACAACTATTCACTAGGGACCAATAAATAAAACATTGAACCTAAGTCAGAAAGCTTATAATCAATCAACTCCTGTCTCAAACACCTAATAACTATGAACATCAACAAGGCTTCAGTCTCTGGGTTTCAGTCATTGAGCTTCTCACTCTGTAGAAAGGATATTATAATAATAATAATAATGTTTATTAGCTACTTCACTTGGTTGTTTGTTGTAAAGAAAACAACTCAGCCAACTTAAAACAATACAGTGATGAGCTATTATTTTAAATTAACCACCATTACAGCTATTTAGGTTAGAACAAAAATTCAAGTCAACAAGCATTTATTGAGATAAGCAGCTATAAAAATAATTGAAATTTAAAGGCTATGTCTGCATCATACTCCTATTGAATTGAGTTTCTTTTTTCTTTTGTATACTCATGGTGTTGGCATTTTATTCTCCTAAGGTAGAGAAATCAGGGAATGGAAAGCGAAAGAAAATGACCTGTCTTGCAAACATCTGATTGTGAAGAAAATAAAAAGAACACTTAGGTCATCACCTTAAAAATGAACTTGAATGTAATTTAGATCTTAAAATCTGAGACTCCCATATTGGAGAAAACCAGGTGTTGCAAACGTATCCTTCTGCACAAGTCCATAAAAAAGTCTGATCACTTAGTGTGTCAGAGCCCAGAGAATCATTATTAAGTGATATGTTTTCAAAAAGCAGCACAAAGAGGTTTTTAACACTGAATTTGTCTGAGACCTTATATACATCAAACAGATGCTTTTCACTTGGAGCATTTGACTTTTAAACTTCAGTGTTTCATATGTTAAGTGATTGGAAACTTGGGAACCATGAAGTAATACTCCTCTCTGATTTGGAAAATTTGACTCTTTAACAATGAAACCTTAGATGTGTATTAAGAAATACTTTGAGAAGTGGTAGTTCTGGTATATAGGACTGGTATTCTCTTTACAAAGAGAATTTGGTCCAGCAATATTCCTCTTTTAGAAAAAGAATCCAAAAAGCTGATTTTGCTTTAAAAGGACCTTTTCCCTCTTCTTAGTTAACCTTTGTAAATCTCCCCCACCGCCACCCCCACCCCCTTTAAATCCCTCTTGGCTTCCTTACACTTCTCATAGATTTCTTCATAAGATTTGGATAGAGTCCACATGACTGACTCAGACTCCATGAAAAACCTCTTGTATCGGTCTCTTGATTTGCTATTTAAAAGCAAAGCAAAACAAAACAAAAAACTCTTCTTAAACCAGGAAGTAAATGTCAGGTATCTAGATGGACACATCTTTTAACAAATACTCAAAAGTTCTGTTTTTGCAACTGCTGAAGCATCCTTAGTTGCAAATTATTGTCACTTTTTAATAATTTTACATATTTTATAATTCATTTAAAATGAGCTGTTTATCTAGCACTTTACTGGCTTTATTGGTTACCAGTCATTTTATAAATCGCAAAAAAGCTTTGGAAGAAAGCAAAGATCAGCCCAGTTTATGACACTATTTAGCATTTGGCTCAGTTCATTAACTGTATTTTAAGCAGGGAAATAATGGAAAGAACATTTGTCTTCGTACTCCATATTATAAAGTGTAATTTTCTTGTAGTTCCATTCTTTTTGCATAAGGTTTACAATCTAACCACCAATTTCTCCTTGTTTGTTAGAATCAAGTCCATGGTAAAAGTTTCTCTAAGTGGTTCCTTCACCAATGGTAAAGCTAGGTGGTTAAGTGAATACAGTTCTATGTCTTAGGTCTAAATCTGTGTTTAAAGCTGACTTCAGATACTTGCTAGCTTTGTGACACTAGGCAAGTAATTTAATTGCTCTGTCTCAGTATCCCCATCTGTAAAATGAGGTTAATAATAGCACTTACCTATGAGATATGAGAATAAAATTAGATACTATTTGTAAAGTGTTTTGCAAGCCTTAAAATTCTATGTAAATAAATACTAGCTATTACTATCCAACTTTAAAAAAATGAAATTATCTTAAAGAAAGTCAAGAAATTATTAGTAGTTCTTCCTGGGTAGAAAGAATGATCTAGAAAGATGTGTGCATTATAAAAGAGTATCCTATTACTCTACCTTTAAGGTAAAGATCTGTTTCTCAGTCTCCTCATCTATTTCCTCTTTCTGTCTAAGTGATCTATGTTCTAAGTGGTCTGTTTTTATTTCTGACTCTGATGATCATCAATAAATACTCTTTACTCCACTTCCTATCTTCTGTTTCCTAAATCCCTCATATGAGTAAGTCTTAACATAAAATTCTATTCAACAGCAACTTCTCATCTTTTGCTCCTGTACAATACCTAGTCAGAACTAAAATTCATAATTCCCATCAGGGTAAGTCACAGTGATCCTGCCAAAGTCAAATGCGCATCCTTGCATTAGGATCTGTGGTTTTTCTTTGTTACATATACTTTGTCCATTTGTATATAGACATTTAAGACCACCAATTTTATTACTGATTTCCTTCCTTCCTTCTTTCTTTCTTTCCTTTCTTCCTTCCTTTCCTTCCCTTCCTTCCTTCCTTCCTTCCTTCCTTCCTTCCTTCCTTCCTTCCTTCCTTCCTTCCTTCCTTCCTTCCTTCCTTCCTTCCTTCCTTTTTTCTTAATGTTAAATCATTCTCAGATCCATTAAATGTAATAGTGAGTCAATCAATAAGCATTTATTAAGCATTTACTGTGTATCAGGCACTGTGCTAAGCACTGGAAATATAAATAAAAGTAGAAAACTGCTTAATGGGCTTCTATTTTCATGGAGGAAGAAAATAGTCAAAGGACGCTAAAAGGTTGTGGCAGGAAAGATCAAGATGATAAAAGTATCTTTTATAGGGGTATGAGGAAAAAACGTCTGGCATGCATCCTGAGAAGAATAAGCCACACTTGGGAGGTAGGGGTGCTACCCTCTTTAAATGTAGGAACTATTGAATCAGAGGGAGAGGCTGCAGGTGCAGAAAGTTTTTCCATTGTATTAATTTCAGGGGTAGAGTGAGTTTCCAGCATGAAAAGGTTTTGGGAACATGATGAAGAGAATGAAATACTGTATTCCATTTCCCAGTATGTTATATTGTCCATGCTTTGTGAGGATCATTTGAAACAACTAGGCTTTTTTAATTTGGAGAACAAATGATTTTTTGTGGAGCATTAGGACTATCTTTAAGAATCTGAAGGGATGTCATGAAGAGATAGAATTAAATTATGTTTGGCCCCATAGGATAGAAGAAGAATAAAGATGTGCTTTCAAAGAGTCAGCTTTAGATTTTATAGAAAGACTTTCTAACAATTGTAATTATACAAAAATTGAAATACTAAGTCTTGTAATGGACTTCTCATTAAAGGTCTTCAAGAAAACCCAGATAACCATCTGTCAGGTTTCTGAGAGAGAATTATGATTCAGGTTTGGGTTGGAAATGGTCACTTCTAATTTTGAAATTTGTGGTTCTGTGTATTAATATTTGTGGTGATTTTGATTATAGCTCACTTTTTCTGCACTTAACCTTCCACAGCTAGTTATTAGGACCATATTTCTCTCATTGAAAGAAATACCAAGAGTACCTTCTTTATTTCTCAAAATAATTTACATAATATAGGGTTGTTGTTGTTTTTTGATGCTGGTCAAAATTCACTTGTGAATCTATCTGGTCTAGGTATGTTCTCAGTGATAATTTTTTATTTCCTCTTTTGTGAAGTGATTTTATTTAGGCTATAAATTTCTTGTTTTGCAAATCCAGGTATTTCATATTTTTTATATATTTATAGATTTCATTTAAATTTTCATTTTTTTTAACATAGATTTCCTTTAGATTTGGTCAATAAGTAATGAAGAATAATAGATTCCTTATCTGTTAATTGTGATTTCCACCTTTTTGTTATGATGATGTAGTTTGTGATTTGGTGTGTATATCATACTGTATGTTTTTCATTAAATTTATGATTTTCACACTCCCTAGACTTAAGTCCATTTAACCAAATTTATTCTAAACAAGAATGAATACCGTTTAGGAAATGCCTAACAAGTTATTATCAATCCAGCTTTTGCTTGAAGTCTTCTAATGAGGGGAAACCCATTAGCTCCAGAGGCAGCTATTTTATGTTAAGTCTAATTATTAGGAAAGGCTACATGGGAATGTGGATAGACACCAGAGCTGGTATCAGAAAGCCATGAATTCAAATTCAGCTTCCATGCTTACTAACTGTGTGACCCTAGGCAAATTACTTCACTCTGTTTGCCTCAGTTTTTCCTTCTATAAAATGAGCTGGGGAAGGAAAAGGAAAACCATTTTAATGTCTCTGCCAAAAAAATTGCAAAGGGACTCATGAAGAGTTATTAAAAATGACTGAATAATAATAATTATAATTATTAAGGATTTTTTCCTTATGCAGAAGCTGAATTTAACTTCCACCCATTTCAATCAGTCCAATTCTCTGGAGATGAGCAGAACAAATCTGCTCTCTCTCTCATATCACAGTCTTTAAGGCTAAAGATGGCTAGTGAGTATCTGCTGAGAATTTTCTTTTTCAGGCTAAATATGCCCTTTTCTTTTGCCTAATCTTTGAATGTTATGAACTCAATAATATTCACTATTGTTTGCCATTCTCTGGAAGTTTTCAAGTGTTTTAGTATTCTTTTTAAAATGTGGCACCCAGTTTGACAAGGGCAGAGTATAACTGAGTTATCACCTTTGAAACCATACCTTTCTCAATTCAGTCTAATTAGTTGCTTTATATCACTATAAAGTCTGAATTTTACTAAAACCTCAGATTTTTTTCTTTAAAAAACTATTTAATCTTACCTCATATCTCATAATTAAGACGGTGCTTTTTAGAAGCTAAGTATAAAAGTTTATGCTTATGTCAATTAAATTTCATCTTATTAAATTCAACATCCTAGTTTGTCAAGAACTTTTGGAATCTTTATTCTTTCATCTGACATGTTAGCTATTCCTCTCCTCAGCCTTGAGCCATTTTCAACTTTAATATGCATGCCATCATTGGTTTTATCCAAGTAACTGATAAAAATGTTAGACAGCACAGGATCAACCATAAACCCCAGGAGCATTCTGCTGATTGGCATCCTTCAAGCTGATGTCAAATAATTAAATTGCTCAGTGGGTCTAATTACTCAATCACTTCCAAGTTCATCTACTGTACAATCATATAGCCCACAGTTTTTCAACTTTTCATACCAATAGAATGGAGCCTTTCTTTATTTTTTTCCTTAAATGAAAATAAATGATAATTCTATCACATCTGAAAAGAATGGTAAAAATATAAAAAATATAAATATGTGGTTAATTTAAAATAATTTGTTCTTGATGAAAGCATGCTGACTTTTTTCTTTTCTTGATTCACCCAATCCTCAATATTAAAGCTTTATAAGTTTTATGACTTGGGGTGATTTTAGTTTTATAGTTAAATAGTTTATTAACTAATTAATAAATTCATTGGGAAAAAAAACGAGAGGTATAATATGGTCAAGTTTGTGCAGAGGTAATATCCTACTGGCACTTCACTGGTCTTGTTCACCCTACCATTTTAGTAAAAAGAGCTCCCTGTACATTTGTTGCATGTTTTAATTGTTTGCCTTGAAAATTTAAGTTTTGGCAATTCACAACTTTAGCAAAGTTGCAGGATACAAAATAAATCTACATAAATCATTAGCATTTTTATATATTACCAATAAAGTTCAAAAAGAAATTGCATTCAAAATAATGGATGATAGCATAAAATATTTGGGAATCTATCTGCCAAGGAAAAGTCAGGAACTATATGAATTAAACTACACAACACTTGCCACACAAATAAAATCAGACATAGTAAATTGGAAAAACATTAAGTGCTCATGGGTAGGCCGAGTGAATATAATAAAAATGAAAATACTATCCAAACTAATTTACTTATTTAGTGCCATACCAATCAAACTCCCAAGAAATTATTTTACAGATCTAGAAAAAACAGAAGCAAAGTTCATTTGGAAGAACAAAAGGTCAAAAATTTCAAGGGAATTAATGAAAAAAAAGGCCAATGAAGCTGGCCTTGCTGTACTAGATCTAAAACTATATTATAAAGCAGCGGTCAACAAAACCATTTGGTACTGGCTGAGAAACAGAGCAGTCAATCAGTGGCATAGGATAGGATATCAGGACAATCTAGGCAATAA